>QFES01011710.1:0-11634 GCA_003316375.1 Tylopilus plumbeoviolaceoides | reverse complement strand
TATCATTGCTCTCGTCGTTGTATTTTGCAATGCTAATGTGCGTGTTGCAATATTTGTGTGCGGGATCAACATTCAACATTGCAATCTTTCCGGCCACAACCTTGCAACATGTAACCCCTCGCCGACTCTCACATTACCTGCACTTTGCAATACCCGCTCTTCTTGAGCTTTGCAAAGCGCCCCTTCCATCCGCTTCCTTGCAATACTGTCCAGCTTCTCACTTGCACAACCGTCGCATCTCGAGCTTTGCAACACGCGCTTCCACCCACCGCCTTGCAATACTGTCTGCCTCTCTTGCAACATCCATCCTCGAGCTATGCAACACGTCCCTTCCACGCGCTTCCTTGCAATACCCTCATTCCTCGAACTTTGCAACACGCCTTTCCACTCGCCTCCTTGCAATACCGTCCAGCTTCTCGCTTGCAAAACTGTCGCACCTCGAACTTTGCAACACGCGCTTCCACCCACCACCTTGCAATACTGTCCACCTCTCTTGCAACACCTCTCCTCGAGCTATGCAATACGTCCCTTCCACTCGCTTCCTTGCAATACCCTCACGCCTCGAACTTTGCAACATGCCCTCCCACCTGCCTCCTTGCAATATTGCCCAGCTTTCCCCTGCAATACCCTGCAATACCATCCGCCTCTCTTGCAATACCGTCCAGCGTCATACCTTGCGACACGCTTTCCATACCTGCCTTTTTGCAATATCGAGCCCTTTCTAATCTGTGTGATCACATTGTTTCGCAGAATACCATTTGGCACCCGTTGCATGACACGCTTTCTGTACCTACCATTTTGCAATATCACGCCATTTTGCAAGATACCACTTGGTACCCCGTTGCAATGCGTGTAACGTTCACCACAGTATAATATTCTGCCCATTTGAATTTTGATAATCTTCTATTTAGGTCGAGTACTATGTATATAGCGTAGATTACCTGCTTAAAATGAAGTAGGGGAACCTCGACCATCAATGACTGATCATCAATCATCGATCATTAACGTCATCGACGTAGCACGAGGGATGATCTCACATTGACTTATGCACCGACTTATGTTTTCTATCCTCGCATGAATAATTTACGAATACGAGGGAATAGTGCAAACTCACTTGGTTTGGGGCGCGGTGTTGCCATCACACATATCAGTTGCTGCCCGCTTCCCCTTCTTCTTGCCCTTGGCCGCAGTGGGAGGAACATTTTCCTTGCCAATGGCATTATCGCGTTGTTCGCGGAGGGATGGGACAGGTTTTCGCTTGGACCTGCCGAGAGAAGCTGACACTGCGCTTTCTTCTGTTACCTCAACTGCCGGAGGGGGCGTATTGACTAATCCGAGCTCCGTGGGAGGAAGAGGTGCTGCGGGCTGGGCAGTGACATTGGCCATAGGACTGTGGGCCATAGACTGTGGTACAAGAGTTGAAGTCGTGCTATCCAACGACAGAGGTGGCGTTTGGGCTGGAGGATCGAAATTAAACTGAGGACTAAAAGGTTGAAACCCGACTTGAAGACCCTGAGTGGGGTCACCGTAGTTGGTCACTGGATTCAAGGCAGAGGGCCAAGACATAGCGCCTACTGTGGGGAACGCATAGTTTGATGACGCTGACCCCAAAGCAGTCAGATCTTGCAGCGATGATGGCGGTGCAAACATGCCATTCCAGGAGTTTCCGAAATTCGGAATGGGCCAGCTACTGTCATACAAGAGATCTGTAAAAGAAGATCCAGTTGTGCCAAAGGGGTCATGTCCGCCGTTCGGGTTCGCACGAGATGCTGAATCCTCCACAGCTGAGGTCGTACAAGTAGGGACCGTAGAGCTTGCAACGTTCGGAGTCTGAGTTCCAAGTCCTTGGGAAGGCATTGCAAAACTTGAATGGTGAGCAGATGTTGCAAAATCACAGGGAGGTACGGGAAGGTGAGCAGTGGGTGTTGCAAGCGGCGGCGAAGGACAGATGGTAGGATAAGGCACAGGTGTTGCAAGATACGTTGGTGTGGTGACTTGACCCACTGCGGCTTCCGAAGACACTAGCGTCGTGCGGATCTCAGACGTTGCAATGCGACTTGGAGTGGATGTTGCATGATCCTGCAGGTGTTGCAAGACGACTCGATGTTACCACGTTGCGCTGTGCTAGACACTATAAAAGCTCACCGATGAGACCGACCCGTCATCAGCGTCCTCCTCCCCTTCTTCCTCCCTCTCCTCGTCTTGGTTTGGGTCAATGACACCTGGCGCATCTTCAACCTCCTCAACATCTTCATCTGTTCTAGCATTGGCGTTGCCGTCGTTGTCGTCATCACAGTCACGGTGCTCAGTACCTGAGTTCTTGGGTGTCGAGCCTCCCGTGATCTCACTTGTGGACTCATTATCTGAGTCGACTTGAGGTAAGTAATGGCAATAGGTGGACGATTGTTAACTCACCAAACACTTCGCCTAGAAACTCGCCATAAGCATGGACTACGTCAGTGTCGAAGTTGGAATACGCATTGGCGAAGTCGCGTCCATCCTTTGTTTTCCCGACGTGTAAGCTACAGTATTGTTTAGTACGTCACAAGCGCTACGGGACATAAAGCAGACACTGACCTGGTGATGACATTTCCCCCTTCAGGGTCTAGAGGATCGGGGCCGCCCATCAAGACTGTAAAGGCCCATCCATTCGTCTGCATACTCAGATGCTCAAGAATGCGTTGCAGGGCCGCTCCACATTGCTGGATGTTACTGGGCAGCAGGAGATATCAGTGTGTGTAGACGGAGGTTAGTTCAATGAAGCCAGCATACCTACGAACAAGCGAGGGCTCTAACTTGATGTCCTCTTGGCAGACGTCGGGTACGTTAGATTCGCCATCTTTGTCGAGGCTTTTCTGTCGCTGGGCATCTTGCTTCTGTTGTTCATAGAGCCGTTGGATCTCTTCCTTGATCTCCGCTGACTCGTCCTCAAAAAGCCGGCGGATTCTCTTGTTCGTTTCGGCGATTGGGGTGCCAGGTGGGATGGAGGGCTGAACACGGGTAGAGAAGTAAAGCTTTGAGTAGATCTCCCAGCGCTTTTTGATGCGTGTCTTGGGCTTCAGGAGAGCGTTGACAACACTCGCAGTCTTGCTATTAGCAGCACGGTTCTGGCCTGCACCAGCATGCCAGAACATCCACGCGCGAACCTGCTTCTGGCGCTTCAAAATGGCTGCAGACAAGACCTTGTTCTGCTGGCTAGTGAGATCAGCGTCCTGAGGGATACCCGGCAGCGCAGTCAAACGTTCTGGCCACTTCTCCCAGAACTTGCGGTAAAGTGTCGGCCAGTGCTTTGTATAATTCGCGCCCCCAATTCGTTTGAAGGTGACGAGCTCTTCGGTGAGGAAGGCTTTTTGCTCGGCGGTGGTCCATTCAGAAGGCATCTAGCAAGCGGGTTGTGAGATAGAAAATACAAAGCTCAGTGATGCCCCATACAACCTTGTATTGTTGACGGTATGAGTGGTGATTCGGCCTGACTCGGAGGGGAGCACTGGTGTCGCAAAGTAGGTGGCCTCGATCTACCCGATCGTGATTTAACAGGACGCGCTGGACGCGTCGTTGACACGACTCGGACGCGTTTCAGCAGATCACTTTGTAAGGTGTGATTAGCTTTCGTAGCACCATGGAAGCTCCATGACTTACGGGGAGTGTAAACGAGGTTCATAGGGTGAGATTGATGCCACCAACAAGATGGCTTCAAGTTGGTCCCTCCGCGGATTTAACAACTCGAGATAATCTATCTCAATCAAGCAATATACTCACTACTGGTACCCACTGTCTACAGAGTGACGTCAGGAGCTACCTGGTACAGCAATAGACCTCTACGTTTGAGTTCACTTACATCCGTCCCTTCCATTGCATGAAGCAGAAGGTCCTCCAACATCTTTATGATAGAATGAACATTCCTGGAGAGTGGACGCTCAAGTTTTTCCCCTCTGATAGACCACTGACTTGAAGGCGACAATTTGCACAAACGTTTATCCAAACATTCGACGGCAGTAAGGGCATTCGTAATGCCTTCATAATTCCCCGATAAGAGGAACGTATTGCAAAGACTGCCTGCCCACTGGCGAGAAGACTTTCCGACCATCGCTTTCAGGTCCTGTGTGATCTTGGATTCCGAGTCGTCTGAAGCAGTCGAACTATGAGAATATCCGATTAAACTCAGCATGGTATTCTTGAAGAAGAAATACCTAGGACATGCAGAAGTCTTCCACGGTCGGCCAGCCCTCGTATCATTGTTAGATGAAACACTACTGGGTATGATGGTCAGCCTTACCGACGCGAGAGTGTCTTTGACCTAGACGGATCACCCATCAATTGAACTGCCAGTGGCTGCGTTACAGCCCTGTCACCCTAGTCAATGAGAGGAGACACGAAACCAAGTGCAACAAACTCTGATCGCCCTTTGATGCGTTTGCGTTTTGCGACAAGTTTCCGATTGATGGTTTCTCGATTTCTAGTGGGGTGATGTCAACAACATACAGTAGGACTCGCAAATTCTGACCTTTCATGATATTTTGCTCGAGAACGACGAGCTGCGAGGACTTTCTCTTCTGGTGTGGTGTATTTCTTAGGTCGGCCCATGTAA
Source organism: Tylopilus plumbeoviolaceoides (assembly GCA_003316375.1). Taxonomy (NCBI): domain Eukaryota; kingdom Fungi; phylum Basidiomycota; class Agaricomycetes; order Boletales; family Boletaceae; genus Tylopilus; species Tylopilus plumbeoviolaceoides. Next base: position 7,046 of record QFES01011710.1, on the reverse strand, counting down.
GGTAGTGGCAGAAACAATAGGAGGAGTAAGCTTCCAACCGTATTTCCCTTTGAGGATAAGGCAGTCTTACCGCTCATTCTTGTGCACCGCGATAGGAGAAATACTCATGATGCCAAACTTATCAACCTGAACGCTCAGTTTACATGTGGCTACTATAGATACTATGACTCGTGACTCTCACCGGAATGTATTTGAGAGTTTTAATCCCATCGTATCGTAACGCTTGTTTCGTGCACCACAATAGGAGATTTATTCATCACGGATAAACTCTGACACGATGAAGTAGCTAGACACTGTACATATTGACTCATGACCCTAACTGGATCACAGTTACCTGCCATGCTCATTCTCCGCCTGTACGGTCTATAATGTCATGTTCTTACATAGTAGCGTGGCCAAAAAACATGTGTTCATCGTTCAAGTACAGGACATTTACAACGATATCAAGAACTATAGACATTGCCATTCACAAGTACTCCACTATGTTATCGTCAATGGCAGACATGATCGCCTGAATGCCTTGATCAACAGACACCACCTTGTGAAAGACTGCACCTTTGACCCCGGTTACCAGGGGTGAGGTGCGGTTCCTGTATGCTTTATCGTTAGCAAAAGAGATAGCATAGGTAGTGGAGGACGAACCAGTCAGCAATTACGCCAATAGACTTTCCCTTTGTGACGATGTAATAAGGACCGGGAACGTCCTGTAAAGGTACCAGATACAAGACACCACGACGCGAGCGGGTCAAATGCGCCGCCGGAATTGCTGGCACGATCAGATTGGCAGGTTGAGCTGGCGGTGGGAGCACTGGAGCAGCGGGAACGATGACTGGGGCGGCAGGAGCAGGGACAATAGCAGGAGCAATAACTGGGGCAACAGGAGCAACAGGAGCAGTGTCAACAGCAGGGACAATAACCGGGGCAGCGGCGTCTGCGGCAGTGGGAGCAACAGGAGCAACGGCAGGCCCGGGGACAGCAACCGGGGCAGTAGTGGCAACAGCAGCGGAAGCGACAAGGGAAGCAGCTGGGATAGAGGTGACTGGTGGGGAGGCAGGTGTACCGCTACCACCGGGAACGGCAGGAGGGGCAGAAGTCACCAACGGCGCGTCGGCGGTGGAAGTACTGTCATCCTCAGCACCAGAAGGAAGTGCACTACTGTGGATGGCAGTGATCAAGCGTTGCGCATCGTCAGCAGAGAGACTGAGAGCCACAATGGAAGCAAGGATGTCTGGATATAGGTGTTAGCATTCCGCTGAAGAAAATCGTTGAAGGCCTACCATCGACACTTGATGCAACAGATGGCAAGGGAGCGGTGATGAGGGTTGTATCCATGGCAAAAAATGAGATAGAACGACACGAAAGGTGCTTGATGTGGTTTGCAAGACGCCAGAGGGCTTTTATCGACTTTTGGCCCAGAGAGAAGCATGAGCACACTGTCGCAAACCCGAGGACTCTGCAGTGAGCTCGGATACGTTATAGCCCGAGGCATCCGCCACATACCGATGGTCAACTGTAAAATGCAGGTTTCATGAAGTGATCCACCATGTCTGAAGCGTGGCGACAAATGGTCAGTTCATGCCAATGTCTTGAGCATTCTGTGAATAGCTTATACCTGGAGTCTGTGGGGTGTACGAAACTGGCGGCGCAGCAAAGGGTGTTGTAGCCCAGTTGACTTGAATGTGGAGGCAAGGAATGGCTTGTAGCTGTGGAGACGACAATCAAGTGACTTGAGTTGCAGCATAGCTGCTTCGTCATTTTGACCGCTCCGTCAGCGTCGGCTGGAACGTGGTGGAATAATCGCCATACTAGTAGGAAGAAAGGATGTCCGAGGAGCGGTGATTGAGCAAAAGCCATATTAGGTGAAAGTTTCACACACCCCAAGCACAATTCCTTGCTTGCCGCTGTCCGAGTCCGAGTCATTGAACGTGCTTCAAGCCCAAGCTTCAACGTTTCAACCTTCGGCATGGAACGTAGTCAACAGACATTGAAGGCAAAGCATGGTAATGCAACACTCTGTTATTGTTTTCAGACTGAGAATCAATTATTGTAGATAAGCTTCGGTTTAAGCACACCAAGGGACTCAAGGTTCACGGAAAACATAGCCGCCATGGGACAGAGAGCATGACTGGAAAACATCTCAAGATTTGCTCTAGTCCCTCTGGCTCTCTGAGTGTCTCCAAGCGAGTATACGTTGCGCCGAAACGTCACAAAATCACCCAGCAAACGACCGCCGTCTCCAACACTGCATTCCTAACTCTTGGTGACCTCGAAATCCCTCCAATCATCGATAATTTACCGAATGAAGTTAATTTATCCATCTTGGGTGGTGATCCCAGACCGCGGACGGCATCCGTACGTCCTTCTTGCATCATGATCATACTGTATGACTCACAGTTTGTGGACAGGATTTCCCCCTGCTCACTTGGCTGGAGCATCGAGAAGATTTCCTCTCTGAGTTCATTCGCTTGGAAGGACGGTGCGGATATACGACATGTGTTGGCTGTAATGCAACCCTGGCTAGCTATCGATGCCACGACTGCTTAGGAGTCGCAATGTACTGTCAGGACTGTATTGTATCTCATCATGAAGCCCTCCCATTGCATACACTGAGAGTGAGTTTCCTTCTGACGTGGCTGGTCGGATTCACCAAGTCGTGCAGGCATGGAATGGCTCGTACTGGGTTCGACAAACCCTCAAGGAACTTGGGCTTGTAATTCAACTTGGACACCGCCCAGGCGAATCATGCTGCCTGCCCAAAATCCCATACGCGGACGATTTCGTTATCATCGACAGCAATGGCATCCACTCCGTTGCCCTTCGATTCTGTGGCTGTGAGACAGCAGAGACCCATTCCCGGCAATTGCTTCGACATCGTTTGTTTCCGGCTACCACAGATAAACCCAAAACGGCGGCTACATTCACGGTCCTTGAAGAATTTCACCTATTGTCCTTTGAATCCAAAGTCTCTCTGCATCACTATTATAGTGCACTCACTCGTCAGAACAACAACACCGGAATGACACCCCCAAAAGTAGGTTCCGAAACTTTCTTGAACACTAAATTGATATCTGATGCTATTTAGGATCAATACGAACAGTTCGCGCGGATGGTTCGCCAATGGCGGCATTTGAAAATGCTGAAACGATCAGGTCGGGGGCATGATCCCGCTGGTGTGGACGAGACGAAAAATGGGGAGTGTGCGGTTCTTTGCCCCGCCTGTCCACATCCGGGAATCAACTTGCCTGCAGATTGGGATAAGACCCCGAAAGAGCAGCAGTAAGTCGATGTAAACCTATGTCATTGTCTGATTAATGAATGGTTGCAGGTGGTTATACTCTCTTTTTGTTGCCATCGATGCGAACTTCCGATTGAAGCGGAAGGATGTGTCGAAGGACTCCGTGGATCCCAGCCTTGGACAGGGTTGGTCATTTTTCGTGGAAGAAGAACCGTACAAGGAGTATCTCCGCAAAAATACACATGTTCGTCAAGAGGTAAGTAGCCGTTATGGATATTTTGAGGGTAAACTGAGCTTAGCTGGCAGAAAAGCACTTGTGTGGGGCATAATGCTGTCAATGCAGCAGATACGAAGTCGTCCGATGGACTCGCTGCCACAGGTGCTGGCACCATTGATTGTGCCCGACATGGTATGAAGTTACCGGGCGGAGTGGGGGATTTGCAAAAAGGTGAAAGGTATGGAGCATACTGTGTATCGTCTTGCATCATGCGTCGTGCTCATGAATCTCTTTACTAGATATATTAACATGGATTATTTGTTCTTCTCGGCCTTGAAAGGCACTGCTCTTAATGTCGTCAACGTCTCTTACGATATTGCCTGTCAGTGGCACCGTAAGTTATGGGATCGCATACCAAATCTGCCACCCGAATTGCGACTCCCTTATGCAGAGAAAGTCTTCACCTTCTTCGTGCCAAAATTCCACCTCTCCGCCCATATCACTGAGTGCCAGTGGAAGTTCTCGTTCAACTATATCAAGGGAGCTGGTCGGACGGATGGCGAGGCACCAGAACGGGGATGGGCAAATCTCAACGTGGTCGCGTCTAGTACCAAGGAGATGGGTCCTGGTCATCGCCGCGATACCTTGGACGATATCATTGGCGACAGCAACTGGAAGAAGCTGGTCGGTTTGGGTGAGTAGATCTGACGATAAATGGTTCTCAACGTTGAACATATTTCAGGAGAATCTTTGATGCGAAAACTCATTGAAGCGGTACCTGAAAGGAACGAGCACCAAGAAGATTTGTGGGAGTTTGAGAATTCCCTGACTTCACGGTACGCTAGTCAGCTCGCTGATTGGAAAAAGGCCATGGCGGCTTGGGAGAATGACATGTCCCGACCGAATCCCTTTGAAGTCAAGTCAGAATGTAAGCTAGTTCGGTTGCCATCAGTTCCCTCTAACCTTAATTTCAGCGATAACGCAAGCAAGCATTCGTCACCAACTTGCGAAGGATGAGGCCGAAGAAGCTGCCAGGGCACTGACACCTCCGGTGCATGCGGATATCTCTCCGAGTATCCTTATTGGGGCAGGCATTGATTTAGAGGACCAACAGTAAGTTTCCGTACTTCGCGCTGCAGCACTTTATTGATTTTTCAAAGACGCCGTCTTCGTTTCGAGACAGAGAACCTCGGGGTTCATGCAACAGACCTGCAAAAGGCAAAGGTCCAGCTCCGTGCCAACGCACTCATGCGACGGATCGAAGCCTGGACTACTGTGCAAACACTGTATGTGCCTGGTGTGGCATCCCTTCGAGCTCAAGCATCCCTTCAAGTTCAAGTTGCGAACGACATGGCTCAGAAACCCCAAGACGTGAACCTATGGATGCCATCCATGATATCCCGTCGAATCCCGTGCGACACAAAATTGGAGGAAATAGAGTGGATGCTACGTTATGGGCAAGCTCACGATGCGCTCAATGAGCTGCGTCAAGGTCTACGCTCACGGTCCTACATGTTGCGCTTTAAGAACAGGTTTTACCGGGGTCAGGGCGCCAATACTCGCTGTCGAAACTCTCTGAAGGCCGTTGACTCTAAGATTGATGCTAGCGCTGCGAGGTACCGTGCAGCCCATTCCGCGCTCCTGAAACTATCCCCGTTGCTCAGCAAAGTCGGCTGGAAGCACATATTACGGCCACTCTTAGCCGAGGATATACGTTCCATGGCAGAAGGCATCGGCGACCTGTCGAGTGAGGGACGGCGACGGGTTTCTTGGATCTGGTTGGTGTGTGGTTATAATGAAAGCAGCCTGGAGGATGGAGACCCGGCGCTCCAAGATGGTAACTCACTATGTTCATAGCCTCGATTTCGCTGATCTCTCCCAGCCATACGTGTCGAGTGGTGCAAGGCCCATGCACGAGCGAATCGATGGGCCGAGGAGGTTCAGTTGTTGGTGGAGGAGCAGCGTCGAGTACTGACATATCTTCATTGGCAGTCGAAGTGGTGGCTCGATAGGCAGAGCCTCATCCCAACAGATGACCCCATTCTCGAAGAGGGGTTGAAGGCATATGCTCAGCGACAAGCGGCAATAAGGGCAGATCTAGGAAAACATTTTGCGCACATATGGCGTTATTCCCAGAAGTATCTTGAACTAGCGGACGATGCTAACGAGGGCAGTACGTCTACCACATATATGTAGATAAATTGATGAATGCACGTTTTGTATCTCATGTCGATCCCAGAAGCACCATGGATGCCGTGGACTTAGAGTCGCTCGTCAAACCTTGTTCAAGTTTGGATTCATGATCATGCAAGATGAGGCTTTAAGTGCCGGAAAAGAGAGTCGCCACCTCACGGCCTAACACCTCCAGTCACTTGGACCATCGCCTGCCCAATCTGCAAATGTCTTTCCAACCTGTCAGTCCGAATGTTGTTCAAGTGTTCGTGCCATCCAATGTTCGGCTTCATGCGGTGTCCATGACCTGTGACTACGACGATGGTCCTGTGGTACGAAGCCAGAATAAAACTTTCTCATCTGTTCACTACTAACTCAATAGCAGATGTTCCAAGTGAACATTATACCCAAACCTCGCGCTCGTGACAGTGGCAGCGTGTCACGTGCCAGTGGGACTAATACGGTGGAATACAATGTCGTCGTGAGTGATCAGTACTAGTCCTTGCCAGTCTGGGTGCCGGTAATGTCATGTTGACATTATGGTTCCAGAGAGCTTCCGGGAGTGATACAAAGAGGAAACAGTCCGACCATTCCCCTCAAGATTCCTCTGCCGGTGGGGACTTGAAGCCTGACCCGCACGCGGCATCCGAGCCCGAGTCCCTGGTTCCAGGGATAGTAGTAAGTGATATTTGCCAGTAAGTCGAACTTATTCTGATATTCCAACCAGCCGATAGTCTTGAAACACAAGGCAGCGAAAGGGTTTCTCAATGCTGTTGGTAGTCAAGCCTCCTCTATACCATCTGGGTCATGCGATGAACGTGTCGATGCGAAACGGGTGAAAATGGAGTCACTAGAGTAACAGTCGGTCACACTGGGTAACAGTCGGTCACAATATACCGTAGTAGTCGAACTAAGATATGTCGGGATGTTGCAACATGTGTGACTCGGAGCGATTGAGGCCAGGGAGCTTCTTGCAAAATGTGCTCAGATTGCAAAATGCGACACGAGCTGGCAGGTCTTGGAGTCAATGACTTGCAGCACAACGGCCCAGGGACAACCTTGCAAAATGGTATTCTGTCTTGCAATACATACCAACTCGGAGCAGTGATGCAATATGATGACGGTTGAGGGGGTCTGCAATGCAATATGTACAACTCAATGGGGGACAGCTTGCAATACGTACCAACTCAGAGCAATGATGCAATACGATAGCGGCAATGAGGGATAGCTTGCAATACATACCAACTCAGAGCAGTGATGCGATATGTTAGCGGCTGGGGGTCTTGCAATATACAGTCATGGTGGTGGTGCAACCTGTTGAGGGATGGCTTGCAATATGTACCAAAGGTCTTGCAATATGTGGTGCGAGATGCGGCGTAGCACAATCACAAGTTTTGCAATATCTCACGGTGGGCAAGGTGA
>QFES01011664.1:0-10107 GCA_003316375.1 Tylopilus plumbeoviolaceoides | reverse complement strand
CTTCGTCTGCGCCACCTTTGCCTTCACCGCCTTCCTGGTCTATGTCATCTCTCATGCTATCCTCGACTGAACATCTAGTATTGTTCAGGAGGCAGCCCGCCAACAGATGCCAATCCTCGTCTCTCTCTCCGTCGGTCCATTTCATATATTCACCTTTTCTACTGTTATCTCCAGCGAGTGGTCAGCTATTGGAGTCAAGCAACATTGGGGTAAGATGATCAAACGCCCCCCTGCTGACTGGGAAAACGACCAATGGGAAATAAACAACGAGGTGCCAGCTAATGGGATCAATCAGGGCCAGTGGGGAAATTGGTAAGCCGAGTCGTCTTAAACGGCGATCCATACCCGGAAACGGATTGGACAGGCTTATCAAGTCTCGTCGGGACGACTCGATCTAAGAGGGGGGTAATGTTACGATTTCTTCCATCTTTTCCTTTTCTCTCATTCCTATTGGTTTGCCAATCGTATGGTCCTTTCATATTTTCTCATTGAACAACATATGACACCATTTCCTCATTACTATAATCAGTCGCACAGCGTTGACTGCACATAGCTGCGTACGCAGCATCACTCGTCTATACTAAGTAGTTCATAGCTTGGTCTGTGCATTTTTGGTTCCAGTATTTAAAACCCATGTATTCTATCACATTCGGTAGTCTTATCCACTTGTTTTCTCTCATCTTAGGACTTGGGAGTGAATTAAGGATACCGCTCCACTCATCATCTTTCTCTACTCGCTTTAAGCTTGACGACTAGCTTTAAAGCCTTGAACACTGGCCATACGATTGTTGTCTTGCCCTTGAGTGTCACGACTCAAGTCTAGGTCGTTACAGATAAGGTCATACCAGAGGTACAACAGAGTAGGCCAGAGATCATGATGGTATCAGAGGGGGACTGAGGGGTTAGAAGCAGATATGACAGAATAGCACTTTAGTGCTTGATGGACTTTGACAGCTTTAGCTCACTTAATTGCTTAATGGAATTTTCAAAGTGCCTGAGAGTTATGTAAAGTGCCAGTGGTTGTAGGATTTGCTGATGATATATTGCTGCAGCACTGCAGGTATTGAAAACCTCAGGCTCACTAACTAGTAAGAGTGACATGTCATGCATCTCTTACTAATGTCTAACATTAATGGTGACCACAGGTGGTATGGGTTGGGGTGCAGGTGTGTGCCCAGGTGACCAGGTCATAGTATTCATACCTGACAGAACCCATACCATGTGGTTCCCTAAGGGGGCACAGTAGTAAATCAATGATACATGATGTTTGGTCTTACGCATCACTGGCATCCAATTATCACACACAGATACCCTACAAGTTTCAGGTGATTACACCCCGTCCTCATCATCTTCATCACCCGACACCTCTGCATTCTCCTGCCCAGCCTTGACCATAAGTTGAGCCAAGTCTTGTTCTTCTGTTTCCGAGACTGCTTTTGGCTACAACAGAATTAAAATGCTAGCCAGAGAATAATTGATGGTGCACCTTCATCTTCACGACCAGCGCTCCGCCCAGACTTTCGATCGAACCTTGTATCGATTCAATAGCACGTTCAAGACGGTCGATAGCGACAAACTATAAATAGTGTGTACAGGTAATCAGCACCGCCGTAGTCTCCAAACCCAATTCCTCACCTTGTCCGTTGCATTGGTACTCAACACGTACAAGGGCGGAGCGACTAGCTTGGCTTTGATGGGAACCGTTTCGTTGCTCTCCTTCTCTCCTGCCCTCAGTGCTTTTTTGATCGCGTCGATTCCGGCCGTGGTATAGCATGTCAACTCGATGTCCGCTCGAAGTTTGATGGGCTGAGGAGTCAGTCGTCGAGCAATAGTGCTGGTGAGCGCAGCGATCGTAGCGGGATTTGGTGGGTTGGCAAGCGAAGAAAAGACCGTCTCTTGTTCGCTAAACCCCACACGTCACCGTGGGTCGTCAGGAATAGAGTCAAACGAAGACAAGGGATGCACTCACGTAAGCGCCAACTTGAATGCATCGTACGGGTGTCCATAGACCTTGCCAAGCGGCCATACAACCTGTTCGTACAGCTTTTCCAGGTGCGCTTCTTCGCTCGACCCGCCGGAGACTTCTTCCCCTGCCGGCGTTTCCTCCACCGCAGGGACACGCGCATCGACCGCTGGTATTTTTGATGCAACATGTCGCATGATGGAAGCCACAGCCTTGGACTTCATGTAGCGCTCTTCGCACTTGGTGATGTCTTCGGGCGAGACGCGGCGTTTTGAGAGATCGATATAACCTGGCGAACGATTCGACTCGATGGGACGATGTAGACATGTGCGTGTTCCGACGCACCCTTTTCGCGATCCACCCTCAGTACGACGACGACCTCGTTCCTGCCTACTCGGATCAGTTTTTGAATGGATCGTATCCGTCTTCGTGAAAGCTCAGCAAGCAATATCATTCCCTCGATGTTGTCATATTCGAGCTGTTCTCTATCTGTTCAATCGATCATTGTACGAAAGATGAGAGACTCACCAACTTGACATAAGCGCCCATCTCTCCGATCTGACGGACCTGAACCATGACCAGTTCATCAACTTCTGGATAGCGTTGTTCGTAATACCGCATCGTGGATATTGTAGAGAGCAGACCCGGGTCGAGTTGAGTCATCCGATAATGACAGTTATGTAATGCTATGCTATCTTACCACGACTACTGAGCCTTAAGCTTCGTCTCTATCTTCCCCGGGTTCTGACTCGGATGCATCATCAGGATCAAGCATAGCGTGATTGGGGTTAGGGACCAAGAGGTCCTCCGTGCTCCTCGACGCCGATGCTGCATATCGCATCAACTCACACATCGTTCCCCGAAGCAGTAAACAGACCTTCATCCTTGTCTTTGCGCGATCCTTCGTAGCTATCTGTGAGCTCGGCAAGGATCGTGTCCTGCATCGCGGCAACTTCCCCCGCTGACTTGCATGTTTTATACACGTCCAAATATGCCCTGGAAGCCACGTATCGTTGCAAGTTCGTGTGCGATATAGAAAGCAACTGCACTGGCCTATTGACTTTCCAAAATGAGTCGCCCCAGCCAAACCCGCTCAAAAGGGTCTCTGCGTATTGGTCGAACCCCGTAATGTAGAAAGCGGCGGCAAGAGCCTCGACGCAATTGAGTCTCCATGGTCTGCCATAATTGGTCGGATTGGTAGCCAGGAGGTACGGTACTAGACTATAACGTGAGCTCACAGAAACGAAGAGTAATATTGTACCCTGCATACGTAGCCGTTCGTGGGGACTGGCGATCTTTGAAAAGGGAATATCGTCTAGACGCGCCCAGGAACACTCGACGACCGCGAGCCCGTCCTTGGCTATGATGTCTCTATCAGCGGGGCTGATGACAGATGTCCCATTGGGCCTTGAACGAAAGGCATAAACATGCGTTGTTGGCACGGTGCACGGACTGGGACTCACGATACGACGACACCGCGGAAGCGTTGCCCAACTTTGAGCTCCTTGATAAGACCGAGCCTAGCGAGCTTTTTTCCGGAGCATCTACGCGGATCACAGTGATCAAAGTCCTTTCGCGCGGTCAGGAGGATCGTAGAAACTAGTGACCCTTACACTAACCCACATGGCTACGGGGACGTCAATTTGGGCCGAGCGAAGGACGGGCTGATCTTCCTCGTCCCCCACAATCGTATCTGGATGCTCATCGAACTCTCTGATACGCGAATGCCGCGCTCTTGGCCTTCCCTTTCCCTTTCCTTTGCCCATTGCGTCGAGGTCGAAGATTTATTTATTTATTTTGATGTTTATGTAACCCTTACATAAACCCTAACCCGACAACACGTGTTTTACGTCCGGCAGGTCCTCGTTTACTCGTCGTCGTCGTCGTCGTCCAACACGTCGTCCTCATCGTCCATGGCGACGAACAACCCTCCCCCGCCCGGAATACCCGAGGCTTCGCGTCTCTCCACGCTGGCATGGCAAACTGACCTCCTCCAACTCTTCCACAATGCCAAGGATCGCTTCCCGGATGTTGTATGGGAACTCCACCCAGACGACGATCACACCACCGTCGAGGAGGTCTGGGGACACAAAGGTACGCATCGTCGTCATCGTCATCGTCGTCTTCAGCTCACTCTTTCACAGCAATCGTGTACGCGCGTGCCCCGCCGTCGTTTCAGGCGCGCTACTTCTCCTTTCGCCCTCCGCCCATCACGTCCCCAACGCCGTATTCAGCCTCGCCCTCCCCAGCACCCGCTCAATCTTCTGTTTCGCTAAGTCTGACCATAGATTATGCCCACAATTCACGTTCCCCTTCCCCATTCCGATCTTCCTCCCCGTCGCCCTCCACCAACCAGGGTAGCATACTTCGTCTTCCCCAACAAATATCCCCAGCCCTGTTCTCAAACGAGTTAGAATATCTCTACACAGGAAAGGGCCTAGGAGAGGCGTTCGAATTCCTCTTTGATACCTCCGAATCACGCGACCTCGTCGACCCGGAGGAGAACCGCATCGACAAACTTCGCAAGGACCTGGTCTACATGTGGCGTTCTCGTCTCTATTCCGACATCCGTATATCCCTCACTGGTACATTCTCAACATCAAATCCCGAGAATACCACCGCAATCTTCTCGTCTCATCGTTTCATTCTCGTATCTCGTTCCCCGTACTTCAGAACCCAGCTCCTCACTTGGGGGCCCAAAGCTACGATCCCGGCTGGTTCATCCCCTCCCGGTGAACCGCTGACAGTTACCCTCCCCTCACCGCCGTTTACCCCTGCCTCCCTCCACTTCACACTGGGTTACATCTATACAGGTACCCTGGTTTTCTCTCATAGAACATATGACCTCGATACCGCGTTTGCCATTCTTCGATCAGCAAACTATCTTTCCCTCTCCCAGCTCTACAACGAAATTCAAGCTCGCGTCGTTTACGAGATGCTCCACGGCCTGTATCACGCGTTCCTCGAATTCGACGAATATGAACGTATCACCAATGCCAAGTGGGGTATCGGCGGATGTCGTTGTCGCCAGTGTGCTCGTCGAGTCCCACGCGTGCTCGAATTCGCACTCTCTGATGACATCGCGAACAACTACCTCGAACGAGGCGCTCGACGCGCACTCGTGGGTCTCTTTGGGGAAGGCTGGTGCCACGCCGAATTTGCTGCTCTCCCCCAGAAAATACGCGATAGCGTCGTCAAGGGCGTTGGCAAGCGTACAACCCCTGCCAACGTATTCCCATTGTTGTTTGCTGCTCAGCATGCGATGAAGAAGCTGGATTCCGCCATTGATGCATGGGCAGACGTTTCGAGGGAGATGGTATCGACGGCGCAAAAAACAATCGACGAGTGTCTTGTCAAAGAAAGCGAACTGTGCTTTGAGCAGCCAGAGTGGGTAGAAATGTTAGAAGGTGACGGCGTCGGGTTTGAAGACGGAGAGAGGGTAGGCTGGGTTATGGAGGCACTCAAGAGAGGAATGAGCGAACGACACGCCGCGACAGTCTATCAGGTACGCTTGCCATCCGCTATGACCATACGACTGTTTGATTAGTCTATGGTGACCGCTGCAGACACTCGTGTCCAACATACTACTTCGCCCTCATGCCACAGAAACGGATTCCACAATGCTCTCCCAGACGTCTCAGATCCGCACGCAGGTGGAAGAAGCTCGAGTTGATTTGGTGAGGTGGATCAGGAAACGATGGATGGGAATACGCCAGGAAGGTGGCTTCGATGCTCTTGAGGGATGGTCAATCAAAGAGATCTCGCAAGGTAGGACATATTCTCAGACATCGTTCATTTCATGTATTCATTGATCTTTTCACCCTAATATCTGCGCTTGGTCTATCTCAATCTCACCAGAGATCGAAGTTCCTGTTGAGGATCTTATCTCTCCTGCACCGCATCACACCCTTCGTAATCCTCATCTGTCTCGTGCTCTCCGCCCATCATTGATCCGCGGGGCCGGCGATGGAGACTCGGATACACTCTCGGTTCACTCTCTCCGAGCTTCCGTCCTCTCACGCACTCTTACCACTTCGAAATCACACGGCCAGGGAAAGGACGGTAACATTGCAAGTTCAGGCAGTTCGATTCGCAGTGTTGCACGGAGTACGAATACTCTATCACTCTCTGGTTCTGCAAGGGTGCGCAACTATAGCACAACGTCGCGCGCGAGCGAGAGGCCCGATTCTAAGCTAACGCCAGACTCTGCGAGTGCACGAACTGGTACAACTGAAAAGGCTCGCGCCCATGGCCATGTAGTTGGGCATCGGAGGTCGCCGTCAACGAATACCACATCTACACGTCCGCCTGGTGATCGTGACTCGCGTGCAAGCGAAAATGGTGGCGATGAGGAGGAGGACGAGCATGACAGCGCGTCAACGCCAACACCCTCTGTAACGAACTCTCCGAACGGGCGACCTACTTTGTCCAGGATCATCACTAATAGCACAGCATCTATGCGTTCGACGGTATCCACCAAGCAACCTACACTTTCTGTCCGCCCCCGACACCCCACTGTCCGCTCTTCCCACCATTCATCACACCATCCGACAAATGGACTCTCTACCCTCCGCATACCATCTACCGTTATTCGCCCAAATTCTACGGTTTCCTCTGCGACATCCGATTCGACCTTCCGCACCGCACCATCGGAGGTCGTCACGCCAACTTCAGCTGGCTCCAGCGGTGCTCGATCCCGCAAAACATCCGGTGGTTCCACACTTTCGACCGTCAGCACGCGAACTGTCGGCACGGGTACCAAGAAGGGGGCCACATCCGGCGCAGGCATATCAGGACCCGGGGGCGCAGCGCATGTCCGAACCCGCGTTGCGTCCGGCGTCTCTGTCACTTCCACCCGAACCCCTGCGCGGCATCAGGATAGGGACGCCGCTAAGGTCAGCCCCGCATCGGCAACGAAGCGATTGCCGTCCGCGGGTCGTACGACGCCGGTCGCACAGAAAAAGTCAGTGGGCAGGAGTCTTATCGAAAAGAACGGCGGCCAGAAACCCTCTCCAGCGCCATCCCCGCGCATCGGTCGCTTGGATATTGGAAAGGAGCGAGCGTCCAAGTCGGACAATGACAAGGAAAACACGCCCTCCGTCCTACCGGTCGAGTTACCGGTGGATGATGACGACACGGAGACGAACTTGCACACCGTCTACACCGCACCGGAGGGTGAAGAACAAGGATCGGATCCCGTCATCACTCCCCCCTCCCCCGAAGACGACCAAATCACTGATGATACCCTAGCGGGGCGCGATAGCTCCGAAACGATCACCACCTCCGCATGCACGCCCGAAATGAAATCGTCACCTGAAACCGCACTCACCGAATCAACCCTCGCATCTGCAGCCCCTCCAGGGGCAACACTTGACATTGGCATTCCCTGCATCATCTCTTCCAAACGAAAACGTTTCCGCGCGTTCGCGAGGTACATTGGAGAAGTCCTTGGCGAATCCGGACCTTGGGTTGGCGTCGAGGTACCTATGGACAATTGGGTCGGGGATAACACCGATGGCCGTGCGTGGTGCGATGGCTCTTGGGCCGGTATTCGGTACTTTGACATTGGAGGGAACGGCTCAGAGTGGGAATTTGGTGTGGGCGATGACTCTCGTGCTCCACGGCGGCGTAAGACCGAATGGAACAACGGCGCACCGACGTTCAAGGGATCGGGTGGCACGAAGAGAGAAGGGGATCAATTACATGTCGGACTCGACAGGATGAAGCGGATGCGCAGTGCTTCACCTGTCGCGAGCGACCTGTCGACATCAGAGTCTGTGGGGCTCTTCGTGCGGCCGCAGCAAGTGCTGTATGTGGTAGACGCTGTCGGCGCAGATCTCTGAATCGGCCGATCAATGTTTTGCGTATGTACTCTCGCTATTCCGCAGACCCCCCACGCATCTCTTACTTCTTGACGACTGACACGACCAATGTCTTGCTCCGCTATGTTCTCATTTCTGTGGCTCTTCCCCGGCATGACCTTGCGATTATAACACCTAGTATCTCCTTCGTTCCCGTCGGATATGTTGCAGGAACTAATCTCTCATACGACACAGAATTTCTAATCCTTCCCACTTTGCACTTCTTTTTTGAAGGTTTGCATCGCTGTCTTTTTGTTGCTTTGTTTTCCCCGCTAAAGTTCATCCTGCACCATAAAGCTAGCGATACGTGTTTACAGGATACCACACTCGTTATTCTTTTCTTCTTCCTTTTTTTCTCGTTTCTCTCTTGCTCCTCTACGCGCGTGCTTGCTCAAGTTGAAAGGTTCTCTCGGAATAAATGTCATGCTTTCGTTTTACTCTTTTTCTCGATCAAGCTCTCATATGTACCCGTCTTTCCTCAACAACACCCACCCCCGACGCTCGTTTCCTCTTCGTTCGGTCGATCCACCACTGGCACCCACTGTCTTCTAAGAGTACCGTGATAGTCTTTGTCTCTTGCTTCGCTTCTACATCCACTTCTTTGGTTTTCTCACGAGGAGCTCCGAGTCGTACTGTACCGACAGAGCTGCGGCGAATATACAAAAACTAACACATCGGTTGGCTTCGCCAATTGACGGAAAACACTGGGTCTGGCCGTCGTCAGCGCTTCAGCCTTCTTGGATTAGATCTTCTTGGATTAGATCATCAATTAGACGATTATTCTCAGAGGACAATCTCACGGTGGGCTAAGTCCTTCAGGCGTGTTCAACCGGCGTACGGCAAATATTTCTACTAGTAGGACCCGATGATATTTTTATTGAGCGCTCCCCTATTTATTCCAGCCTCTACTGATCAACTGATGGGACATTGGATAGCATTGCCCGTGCCGTCTCGGTACAATGCCACCTCTGTCACGGAAGGTCAACCTAACGGTGAGGCGACTAGGTCAAACAGACGAATGACTCCTCCCACCACCGCTGTGGTCACTTAGACTCAGCCGGAGTGCTCCAGCTACCGATCACTAAGGTTGTGAATATTCAGCGCAACTTCATGTTTGAAAACCCATTGAACACGCAATCCGAGTCGGTAAGTATCATACACTTGTATGTCCTTCAAATTCGTCAGTGAATAGTCACACTCAGCCCCACCCACAACACCATCTGGCCGCACGATTACAGTCGTAACTTACACACATTCTCTATCCCTACTAGTACCCTTGCTATCAATAACATCCGACTTATCTGCACCGACTATAGCCGCTGTCTGGCTATTTACTGGATGCACGACCACAGTGCAGACAATACGAGTGATTCAAACATCACAACAATGCGTGGTTTCTGTGAGCTCAAACAAGATGACGACCAGGCGCCAAACTCTGGGGAGCGGATCTAGTGCCCTGTCGCCAGCTCAGAGAAATTCCTCATCCCTGAAAGCATTCACGCCATTAGTAAGCCACGAAGTTGATCTATTCAATAGCCATATTTCTAGTCAAGAAGATTAAAGGCATTTTCAGTGTGTGCATACGTTACCATCACTGATAAACAGGGACCAGTAAACCGCAAATGCACAACTTTTCTCGTATTGTTTCTTCTTCATGCCTTAAGCCTTAAGCCTACTAGGGCCGTTCTCACTTTAGTGGACTCATTATTATGGTTGCGTCTCACACTCAAACCCGCACTTCATCCTGCTACATGTACAGACATTGATCGTGTACTAGAACTCGCATGTTACATGATAACAATATTCAGATGATCCCCTTCATTCAGTACTGAGACTAGTACTCGTTAACAATGATGGTCTCATCGATGTGCTCCACAGCTGGGTAAGAGACACTTCAGACAACGACGAAAAGTAAAGATCGTTAACACTCACCCTTCTTCTCTGCTTGTGCACGCTTGTGAGCATCCCAAGCGTTAAGCTTCAGATTGATGAGCATTCCGAGCAACAAGAACGAATGAAATCAAAAATACGTACACCCTTCGTCTCAACCAAACGAGTGATACCAGCACCGACAAGACCAGCACTGGAAACACCGGACATCAAGACAACGATCTGGCAATAAAGGATAAAATGTCTACATACATGATCTCCTTAGCCTTGGCGTGGCTGTCGGGCTTGCCGTTCTTAGCACAGTGGTCCTCCCAGGCCTTCGCCACCTGAAAAATATGTCGCCGTGAGCTCACGACGGTCGGGTTAGAATGGGGGAGACAAACCTCGTAAGCA
>QFES01011623.1:0-12779 GCA_003316375.1 Tylopilus plumbeoviolaceoides | reverse complement strand
TGAACACGCACGGAAAGTGTGGGTGGACGTGATGTGATACGTGGCGTTGTGTCCTGGCAGAGGAGGCACTGACAGCTTCTGTAATTATAATACCTCAACGAGTGACGTTATGAACCGTGCTCGTTGGAGGGAGCCAGGTGACAAATGGGCTCGGAGAGGACGTCAGCGATTAGGCAAGCGGGCTCGGGGGGGCATTGCCAATGGACAATCGCCGATGTGATTCTTATTCGCCATCGATGGCTACTAATTGGCCATGAAGCTTCCCGCCCTACGAAAACTGCGAGGGAGCTCCGAAGTGACCGAGACCACTCATGGCTGGCGCCAACAGGGAAATATACCGTGTAGTTTGCTTCTCTGTAACTCAAGTAAATGGCCATGGCGTTCACTGGACCACACGCACCTTGAGAAACACGCGATGAAAACCCTCGACATCTCGGTCACGAGAAAAGGAACATGGGTACATTCATCATGACGTGACACACAAAACCAAACATTCACCATGCCAGCTCTCACATCGCCATGTAACCATACGTAGATGTTCGAGGCTGACACGACGGAACAAGTCAGCTATCAAGTCCATCGCATAGTCGTTAGTCACTATCTTACCTGAACCATTACAATGTGATCCTCTCCGATCATGCAAGCATCCCAGCCTTCATCTGAATGCTCAAGCGTGACGGTAGCGACACGCCCAGGTAATCTTGTAAAGACTTGGTTGCGGAAAGTCTGACTGTAGCCGCTGGGTTTCGACTCCTGCGCAAGGCGCTTCCACGGTGTGGGGGATTCGACGCTCGCCTTGACGTGCCTCTTGGCCGCATAGGGATTGCAATCGTACACGCGGGCTTCGTGACCGCTTTTCCATCGTAACCCATGAACGAATTTCATGCCGTAGGCATAGCAGACCCAAACCTCGGACGGTTCCTTGCGAATCATACGGGTTCCGTCTGGGCCCCAGGCGTCCCAGGGGACGTTACGGCCCGGCTCATCGTTTGAACGCTCGACTTCCGAGAGAAGAGTGGACAGGGGTACAAAGAGGACCGTGCTTTCGTGCGTATCGCCCCAGAGGACGCGCAGAGAAATCGTAAAGATGAAATCCCTTCGAGACCCGAAGAAGGGGACTCCTAAACGGACGGGCGGTCTCCAAGTTGGAGTAGGCTCGGCACGAATCAAGAAGTAGTCCGTGGCGCCTTTAACCTTCGGATAGTGCAATTCACATATGTAGGGGATGTCTTCGACTGAATAAATTGGATGACCAACTGGTGCTACCCTGAGCACTTGTAAGCTGGGCTGCGAGTTAGGTCTGAGGATTGCTGCCAAAATCAGGTCTTCCGTCATAAACGCAAAAGATCGGAACTCTGATGCGTGTATTTGCTGAATACGAAGGATATCAATAGCGAAGCAAGCGAAGAAAGGTTGTGCGCTCACGAGTAGCTGATCTCCTGTTCGCCAGTCCCAGACCAGGAAAGAATTCGAATTTGGCGTCGGATCACCGAATTGGTCCTCAAAGAGGATACCGAGATGGTTGCCACACACTTGTATCGGAAAGGTGCAATCGGCGTGCAAATTCACTGATGCGTGTATTATGTGTTTTACAGCAGCAAGAGGATGATGCTCTCCAGTAAAAGTTCGTAGATGGATTTTGCATGACGTGTTCGGACTAGTCGTACAATCTGTCAAGTACGAAAGGATACAAAAATTGGGTGTCCCACTCACAAGGCACCGATCAGTTCAAGTAAGACGATGAGATCTTGGGAGTTGTCTAATCCGAAGTCGCGCGCTCTGAAGTCGAAGGGGACAGACCATCTCCTTTCTGGGATGCCTTTGAGCTTGCATGGTAACTGAACGAGGGCGAGCTCGTTTTCTTGTGTCCATTGGGCAAGTATGCCACCCGAGAACTCCCAGCAGTGACCATCGCACATGGGAATAGAGCCAGACGACGACCATTTCATGGTGTTCCACGCCTGATTATACTGGCGCAGAAGATCCAATCGGCTGACGGTGTCCATTGGCGCGTGCTCGTTGTCCTCCATGTGAGACGCGAACAGCTCGATTCGGTAGACCAGCGGTGAGCTCCCTGAGATGATGGCATGAAATAGCTTGCAGACCTGGTCGCGAACCGGGTTGTCAGTACACCCTGAGGTGATGGCTGAGGTAGACCCACTAGCATGCATCTCAGAAGAGATGGGACGTCGAGGTGATTGAAAGTCAAGCCAATCAGCTCGTCAGGAAGAGGAAGTCCCATGGTTGGAGAGTGGCGTGCTTCCAAGTGGTTCCGGTCAAAGACTCGAAGACTGTGACACTCCGACTCAGTGTCAGTGTCCTCCCAACACCCGTCGAGTGGTGAGCAAGACCTGGTATGGTTTGATTCAAGCGACTGGGTTTCATGTACATAAAAACTTGTGGTCAGAGTGCTCCTGGTAGGGGTCATGTTGACCTTCAAGTTGATCAGACTTGGGTTGCGGAACCCGACTTTTCGTTTCCCATCACAGACCGATATTTTCGTCACAACGATCTTACTCACGCACCAGCACAATGTACCCACCGATTGAACCGTACGAGACAGGGAGACTGGAAATACTGGCTTCGGAGTCGCCCAGATTCATCCATTCGCTCTAGTAAGTTGGCGATGGCCCATCATCTGCTTGCACTCATACGTCGTATGCTCACTGCTATAGTTATGAGGTCAGTGGAAACAAGGACGGTATCCCAGGTGTGTCGCCGTGCCCGTTGCATGCGTAATGCCTCTGATATTTCCCGACAGTCGTATTCCTTCATGGGGGTCCTGGCGGTGGAGTAGATCCTAAAGATAGGCAGTTTTTCAATCCAGAGAAATACAAGGTCTGTCCATTTGTCTTCCCCCCAGTCTCAACTGATTCCTTGGACCAGATCGTCCTGTTTGATCAACGTGGCGCTGGCAAATCATCCCCGTTCGTCATTTTTAGGATCGGGGTCCGATATCATATTGATCGACAGTTCAAGGAGCGCTTCCATTGAATACAACACTACCTGGGACCTTGTGGCAGACATCGAGCGCATTCGCGAGAAATTGTCAATCGACAAATGGCATGTGTTTGGTGGTAGCTGGGTATGCTTTTATTATCTCTTGTCTGCCGATCGCGTTGAAGGATTACTGGCAGGGATCAACCCTCTCATTGGCGTATGCTCAGGTGGATTTAATGAAAGATTGATCTCTGGCGCATACTTAGAGCAACCTAGACCCACCCACAAAGAGTGAAGAGCCTCGTCCTGCGGTAATTCTCTCTTACGCTCTAACCGTCCATAAATCTCAATTAAATTACGACGCGAATGAAGTGGTATTTTCACCCTCCGAAAGAGGTTCGCAGACTCACCACTTTTTTTCACTCGAATGTGCTGAATTCTTCCAGTGAGCTCAACTTCTTCTATCAAGATGGTGCATCACACCTCTTCCCGGAGGAGTGGTAAGCACACTCTCCTACCATCTTTCATGCTCATTTGCCATTCACCCATACAGGGATCGCTACGTTGCATCTGTGGATCCTTCTAAACGGCACAACATGGTCGCAGCATACCATGAATTACTTGACTCCACGGAGGAAAAAACAAGACTGCTAGCCGCGAAAGCATGGTGTAGATGGGAGTGAGTGGTTGCTTCCGACTAGTTCTGGGGCTTCCGACATGATTCATGCACAGGATGGCCACCTCTAAGCTTTGTGTGAGTGAAGACATGCTCCGACGTGCAGAGGAAGACAAGTTTGCACTGTGTGTCTATTCTTGCGTATGAGGTTGCCTACTGACTGTGCTATGTATAGTGCTTTTGCACGCATTGAAAACCACTACTTCGTCAATGAAGTTTGTCCTGGATTCTTCATATGATTTAGAGGAACACTAACCAGGTGCGGTCAGGGGTTTATGCGCAACGGCCAGCTCTTAGAGGAACAGAGCATCGATAAGATGTCAGTCGAAGTACTCCTTTCTCGTGCTCACTTTTTCTGACATCCGTCTGCAGTCGACCAATACCTACGATCGTTGTGCAAGGAAGATATGATGTTGTCTGTCCCGTGCGTTCTGCAATGCTGTTCACTCTCTGTTTTGAATTGACCACCATTGGTCTATTAATAGGCAACAACTGCTTGGGCACTCAAGAGAATCTGGGAAGCGAAGCCTTTCAAGTCGTTCAAATTACATATTGTGTCTGATGCGGGTCATTCATCGCGCGAAACCGGGATTGAAAAGTTGCTGATCGAAGCCGCAGACGAGGTTGTAGCCAAGTATTAACCAATGGTAGGCGCAACACGGACGGTTGGATCACGTACTAATGTACCTGGGAAGAGTTGTCATGTCAATGTCTTGTACCATATATGTGCTACCACTCGTTTGATCACGACTCGCCAGTCTATGCCACAAAATAACCAAGCCAGTGGTTCTTCGGGTGGCCGCGTAAGTTGTTGGATACCCTCGATCTTTATTTCAACCGTATCGCTTTCCGTTCTGCTAGCATCCTACTTCTTAGCCACGACTTCGAGGGCAGGAATACTCAAGCTCAAGTTTGACCCACGTCGTACGCTCTCAGCAAATTTATCGAATGGTACACATCCCTTTCGGCGAACCGTGGTGCTGGTATCCTTTGATGGACTTAGGTGCGTGTCGCTGCTTCTTCGACCATGTACTGGTGATGAATACTTCTGGGTCCGTTCAGACCAGACTATTTACTGAGAGGACACACGCCCGACCTTATCGATATTGCCAGGCAAGGTGTCCGTGCTGAGTACATGAAATCTGTTTTCCCTGTAAGTTACGATGGCTGCTTCATTCATCATCATGTTCCGACTTGAGACCTATCCGGACCCACCCCCAGACACTGACGTTCCCGTGAGTCGGTCTCAACTTTGGGAGTATGGCTACTCAGCCCTGTCATAACAGCAACCATTGGACGCTCTTGTATGCCTTCTTATCTTCCGTACCTGTCCCCATGTCGCTAACTTATTCTCCCCTTTCTCATTGCCACTTGCACTCGCAATAACCAACCTTCTGTAGGACTGGTTTATATGCTGAATCGCATGGCATCATTGCAAACGTGCGTGAGCGACTACCCAGCCTTTTCTCTCATCCTCCTCCCCCAAATTAGACCGGACTCTTGCTCGTTTGTCTCCCAATTCAACAAGCTGATTATCCTTTCCTTCAGGATTTCTATGATCCTCAGTATCGTTCCAGTTTTATCTTACCAGGAGTGAATGAGTCTCGCTGGTGGCTGGGCGAACCCGTAAGTTCGATATTTGGAACATACGTCAATGAACGACTGCTCACCGTACTTTGCCCGTTACATTCAGATATGGGAGACTGTAGAAAGAGCTGGATTCTACTCCGCCAACATCATGTGGTAAGTTTGTCTGTTTGCCCTCTTATAGTTACATCGTATAATTCGCGTTCAGGCCCGGTCCCTCAATGACAACCACCGGTGTTACACCAAAGTATCAGGTCCCATTTACGGTTGGTGGTCTGTTCCAAACTTCGCTGTCGTTCTGATGTCTCCACGGTGCACGCTGTGACACTAGCAAGGTTATTCCTATGAGGACAAAATCACTCAAGTGCTAGAATGGATAGACTTACCTTCGGAACAGCGGCCCCGGCTTATAATAGGTGAGGAGACCTGTTCCTTTTATGCTCCATCTCCATTGTCATCTTGCGCGTGGATAGTATATGAACCACTCCTTGATCAGGCTGGCCACAAAGCTGGCCCTGAGTCTGAGCTCGTGAATGCAAGTACCCATTCATCTCACATGAATCCTGCTGAGATTCCGTCTAATAGAAAACCCTTGCATCTATCTCAAACTTTGCTCGCACCCTTGTACAAAGTCTACACCACGAACGCAACTTGTCCCATATCGTGGACATACTATTTGTAAGCGATCATGGGATGGAAGATACTAGTTCATGGGAAATGGTGTATATGGATGACATCTTGTGCCACGAACAGGATGCAAGAGAGCAAGGTTGGCCAACTTGTGCCGGTGTTCACCACGTCGACGGTCTGCCTATTTTTCCACGTCCGATCGAGCGTTTTCGAGGATACTGATTCCGTTAGACAGGTTGGCCATCAATGGGCCTTTGGTTCGAGCCTGGAATCAACACCACCGCGGCCCTAGCTCGCCTCCGCCTTGCATCTGAATCTAGGAAATTCGACGTGTACACCACAAACACGTATACCCACGATGCTTCTGAGCCCACAATCATGGTGCCGACGATGCCAGAGAGGTACCACTACTCTTCCAGTGCACGTCTCGCGCCCATATGGATCATCCCCAGGATGGGCTATGCATTGACTGACCGGGTTGAGAATGGAAGCCTCATGTCCATCGGGGTAAGTATCTGATCTCGCTTCCCGCATCATCCCCCAACGACTAATACGTACCCGTTTTTTTTACAACAAGAATCATGGTTACGATAACGACGCGCCTTGTATGCGTGCCGCCTTCATTTCTCGGGGGCCGTTTGCCGAGGGTGTGAGGACGCGGCTCGAGGAAAGAGGCGAGCGGACTGAGTCGGAATGGATCTTGCCGCCCTTTCAGAACGTGGAGCTGTACAACCTCGTCGTGCGGTTGCTTGGTATAGACGGATGGGCAGCTGCGACCAATGGGACGGAGGGATTCTGGGATCAATGGACTTCTTTATTCTGATAACAAATAAAGATCAGGTCTCCATGATGACATCTGTCTAAATGAGGGACCGTCGTCAATGGCAATACTGGATTCTGCTGCGAGAAGCGCACGCGTTCAACCAGGATCACAGCCGGACTGCCTTCCGCCATCGAGCAAGCGCCGTGCTTAGTCGTCGCCGTTTCGCTCGATCTCATCTGAGTGTGATCGTTGCGCGGTTCGCATCCAGGCTCAGACAAGTATCAAAAAGCACATCTCAAATTTAAATGCGCGTGCTTGAATGTATATCATTAAGAGAAGATAATTATAAATGACAATGCATGATTGGGTCCCCATCAATGACATGACTGTGAATTCGACAGCGAATGTGAGTGAGTAGAAGTTTATGATGTAGGTTGTGGCACATGATGGGTTTGTGTCCACTGTCCGAGCGGAAAAAGATGTCAATGCCAGTGCGTAAAAACACAAATAAACAAGTGATGGTCGTCGGTGAATGAGAGGCGTGAGCGCGAGAGGTGGAACAGCGACTGTACAACAACTGGTGCACATGAGCGGCGCCAACCCAAGAGTCTCACTTCTTGGCTTCTATCGCCATATGTAGAGGCAGTGTCACAGCCCAACCGAACAGATTTTATCTGTGAGACGGTGTGGTGGGGTTGACTGTGACGGTTATAAGCCAGCTGGCACGCCGGATCACGACGGTCCACATGGAAGTCGTGGGGATCACAAAGGCGAGGCAATCGGATATGGCTATGAACCTTGTGGAGTAGGCTGTTGTACAAGCACCTCGCGGGACTGGCCTTGTATATCCTGTACAGCAGGATGTAAGCTCACAGGATGGGGAAACCAAGAAAACGAAGCAGTACGAGCAGACATACCATGCGCTGTTTCTTAATCGGACGAGGCCGCACATTACCAACCCCCGCACGGGCACTCACAACTCCAATAGGTACATTGGGGGAGAGTGACGTTGGTGTTGGTGGCTGGATAATGCCATCCTCATGCTCGCGTTTCTGACCTCTGCTAGACATCGGGATATTAGTCCGAGGGGGCGGTGCGGTAAGTGGCACAGCAGAGCGTGGCGTGGCGCTCGTGGGGGTGGATGTCGACTGTCCAGCTGGCCCTGGAGGTGGAATTGTTACGGGTGCGACCCGTGGCTTTGCCTGTGGAGTTTGTGATGTTCCCGGCGGCTGTTGAGTAGGTGGAATACTTGGATGGGAAGGTGCAGATGGGGGTTGCACAACAGCAGTTGGTGTGCCGGGTAATGGCCCCGGCGTAAGTCCCTGTACTTGGGCGCGAACAAGTTTTTTTAATTCCTTCTATAAGATAGAAAAACGATAAGATACGTGGATGGAATTAAGAGATAGAAAGACGATACTAACGCGTTTTTTGCGATCTTCCCGAGCTTGTGCAGATTCGAGTATGAGAGCACCTGCGTTCCACTAAGATGGAGAATGAGAGCAGTGCAGTAAGCCGGTGGAAACAGGACGAACCCCTTTTAGTCCTTCGGCAGAGACGGTGAAGGCTTCCTTCTGGGTTTTCGCATCAAACTGGACTATGGGAATGTGCTGCTTCGGCGGTGCTTGCATGATAGTGGCCAAGTAATCGTCTTTTTTCATGGAATGCTTTCCGGGAAGACTTTTGATGAGGTGGCGGAATGAGTTCTTCTTTTTCTTGTCGTCTTGGTCGGGTGGGAGCGGAAGATTTGACTGAGCGGGAGCGGAGGGTGATGGATCAAGTGGGGCTCGGACATGCTTGTCGTATGCGGCATGGAGGCGGAAGCGGGCGAGGAGGTCTTGTGTGCTAGCGAGGAAACCCTGAGGTTGGGAAAGAGCTATTCGGGAGGCCATCAAGTGAGTCTTGCGTGGAGGAAGAGGAACATACCGATAGGCGGAGGCAAGGATAAGACGGGTGCATCCTGAGTGATTGACGACGGGCCCGCGAGTGCACTGGGATGCCGATACGAGGGATCCACGCCATCCATGGCGACGAACACGAATGAAAGTCAGGCAATCAGAGACACCAACCAACAAGTTAGATGGTGCTGCGAGCCATAAAACCGAGGGATATTAGCGGCGCGGACTGGTCTGGAAGCGTCGCCGTTATCGTCGACGATGAGCTCGACGTGCAGGTCGTCGTCGGCGTCGGTGGCAGGGACAAGGGGATACCGTGTTGGATTAACACGGCAACATCGGCACAGATTACTTAATGATGATCACGTGTAGATTAGCACAGCCACTCCATAAGTCTCCTGCTTCACCGCGATGACTCTCAGACAATGGATCAGGTAAATCCTACATTTTGCTAGTCGGATTGACGCGGGACATTTCCTCTAGGACCCGTATTTATCACGATGATAGAGAAACGAACTACTCTCAACCCGAATTTACAGTGCGCAGTTCCATGTACTCGTATTCGGGCGGCAATGAAACCCTCCCCAGTTACCCGCAGTCACAATTGGACTTCTCATCGGATGTTTGCTGTGCTTCACCAATCTTTATTTTGGTCTTCAGACAGGATGGATTAGCATGTACGTCTCACATACTCTCGTGTTCAACAGATACGTCCTCAGCAAGGCGAACAAGGATGTCATTACAGTCGGCCCTCATGGGCTTTTTGGTTTCCAAGATGCTTCCAAAGCCACTTTCTCCTCAGGAGATCATTGTGGTACAAACGACCGCGGTCGCAACAGGGACTGTGAGTCTGCCATTTGAACCACCAAGAAGCATTCAACAACTCGTGCTAGATGCCCTTGGCGGCTGGCTTTGTTGGGATACTTCCAGCTCTTGGTTTGCTCAACGAGGAACAAGATGGAAGCCCGCCAATTCACCTCTCTTGGATAGCAGCTGTTGGCTGGTCATGTTCGGTTGCATTCTTTGGGGTGTTTCTGTCACCCCCCATCCGAAAACAAGTGGTACGTATACCTCCCATCGTTTGGCGAATGATGTTGACTCGTCTCTCAGATCATTGAGGAGCAACTTGCATTCCCTTCTGGAACTGCAACAGCACAACTAATCTCTGTTCTTCACGAGCTTCCTCCTCCAGACACGTCGCTACGCCGTCGTTCTGGATATAGGGTACTCGATACAGAAGATCTAGCTAATCATACTACTCCCATGGGTGACGCCGATACAGTCATGCGAGACTCTCTAGATTCGACAGAGGCTGCCGAAGAACGTGAGCTCGTTCAGAACGCAGGCTGGACGGACCTTATTTTTAGTTTTCTGGCTTCTGGCGCCATGACGGTGAGTTCTCTCGGTGTTTTATTCGGTATCTCTGAATGTTTTTAGTTGGCGGCATATTTTTTCCCGATCGTTTTCTCCGTGCCACTCTTTGGAAAATACCTTGCTCGCGAATGGTTGTGGTCATTCACACCTAGCCTATCCTACGTTGGACAGGGTATGTGGCCACTTTGAAACGTCAGGTGCCCAAGTACTTACGTTGCCGAGGTATCATCATGGGTTTCCCGACAACTCTGAGCATGAATTTGGTGACAGTTTATCCGGATTAGATACTCCAGCATATCTGACCAGTCATGCAGGGCATGCTTGTTGGCTGGGGGATTTTGTCACCACTTTCAAAGTTGGCAGGGTGGGCACCGGGCCCAGTCAACGACATGAGCACGGGTGCCAGGGGGTGGATACTCTGGGTTTCTCTTGCCATCATGTGCGCAGACTCTTTTGTCTCTCTCGTTCCAGTCGTCCGGTCGTCGATCGCCAAGGTGGTATTGTCCGTCCGAACGGCTGAGAATGAACCACCCGAGGCAGACAACGACGCGGAGACACCCGACAGACTTGTCCCAACCAGATGGGTTCTGAGCGGCCTCGTCATGAGCGTGATAGTAGGGATTTTACTCGTTTGGATTGTTTTTGGGGATGAAGGGATTAAGCCGTGGGCAACACTGGTAGGGTTCACCGTCGGCGGGTTGTTGAGTATATTGGGGTATGTGTGGTGCATTTGGTGATGCTCTTCTGACTCTTTGCCAGGGTCCGAGCATTGGGAGAGACTGATTTGAACCCCGTGAGCGGACTGGGTAAAATCTCACAACTTCTTTTTGCTTGGATCCAGCCTGGAAATGTTGTGGCAAATATAATTGCGGGCGGAGTAGCAGAAGCGGGCGCACAACAGTGAGATTTACTTGATGCAAAGGTGTGCTTGACTGACAAGCTCATCTAGAGCTGGGGATCTTATGCAAGACCTCAAGACTGGACATCTCATTCACGCCTCGCCCAGAGCTCAGTTCTACGGACAACTGATTGGGTCATCGTTGTCTGTTATAGTGACCGCTTCCGCCTATTCCCTTTATCAGAGAGCCTATAGCATTCCTGGTCCGTTTTTCGAGGCCCCGACTGCATACGTATGGCTCAATCTGGCACGTCTACTTCGTAAGTTCTAAGGAAGCTGCACCGATCTCACTGCTATTGACGCGAGGGCTGTAGGAAACAGGCAGTTACCGGAAAATAGCAGCTTGTTCATGCTGCTCTTCGGGCTATTGTTTTCCGTTATTGCTAGCCTCAAGATCAGGGCTGTCCAGCGAGGTTGGCCATACGCCAGGTGGATACCCTCCGGTATCGCCTTCGCGATCGGGTTCTTAAATACACCCTCCTTTTCATTGG
Source organism: Tylopilus plumbeoviolaceoides (assembly GCA_003316375.1). Lineage (NCBI taxonomy): Eukaryota > Fungi > Basidiomycota > Agaricomycetes > Boletales > Boletaceae > Tylopilus > Tylopilus plumbeoviolaceoides. Next base: position 1,528 of record QFES01011623.1, on the reverse strand, counting down.
CGCGCTTCATTGGCGGACTGATAGAGTTTTGGTACCACCGAAGGGTAGCGAAGACTGGTGGACAGGATATCCGTTTGATCGTCATCGCCAGTGGATTCGTGCTGGGAGAGGGGGTTGCTAGTATTGTTACGCTCGTTCTACGAACATGGGGGGTGGGTGTCATCAGTTGTTGGGGCTGCGGTGGGGATATCTGCGCTGCATGTCCTGATGGAAGTAGTGGTAGCTTGAGTTTACGTTGAGGGTGTGTACATACAAGTCCATTAACGGTAAACCGAGTGAACGTTCAAGTCCTTTTCACAACTCGGTCAACGGCTCGCATGAAATGTCCCGGGTAGCCCTCGAGAAGATCCCCGCAATTACGTTCTACAAAGACTCCCTCACGGCCGCTAGGAGGACTACCCCGATTGCTCAGTTGGTATGCCTTGGGAAACCTTGCGCCACGTACCAACCTGAGGTTGTGCGTTGTAGGAATATCGGTGGTTCAGGCGTCCACGTCGACTGGAAGGCAAGTGACAGGACCCAATGCCTCGTGTTATATCCAACCTAAGGTGCCACATACGTCCATGACAGTGTGAAGCGGATCTGCCCTCCTCTCTTCGGTTCGGCAGAGTGGGGGTCTCGTGTGAGGGTTGGAACGGTCCCGGAGACCCGTATGTAATGAAAGGTGAGCCGTCGCACTGCTCGGACTCCTCGTTCCGCGACGTCTACAGGCTCTGACCGACGCACGGCAGGTTCCTGTTCCCTGGAGTATCACCTCGTCCAGCTTCCTCACTCACTCCGAGATGACACCTCTGGTCGGCCGTCGTTGGGCATTTCAAACTTTTTCAGCAGTGCGTCCCATGGCCTCCACGCTCCTCCGCATCACACTCACCGCACGTGGCTGCAGACCTGGACAACTTTGGCATCCTCTTCATGTTTGTCTGGTTTGCCGTCCTGGGCTTCATCCTGTACAACCTGATCTACTCTTGTTTGCGCCGGAGACACACTTCTACGGGCAATGCCCAGCGTGTGCCTCCTCCCCCTACCTATCCCGGCCCCGACAACTGGCGACCCAGCCCTGGGTACTTTCCCGGGGACTACCCCGGCCCTCCGCCGCCTTACACCAAGGACCCGTCGACCAACGACGGGTGGGTTCCTGGATTCTGGACCGGTGCCGCCCTCGGCGCGCTGGGAGGTAGTTTACTCAATCGCAGCCAGTCGGTCCCGCGCGGGTCGTACGACTGGGAGCGCTCGGAATCGCGTTTCAGAACCTCGCGACGTCGAGCAAGCACTGATAGAATGGAAGGCCCTTCCAATATGGGGCCGCTCCGAACGAGTACAGGGTATGGTGGATCGAGCTCTCGATGAAGAGCCGAGCCAGGCTGGATGGATGTAAAAATCATGTATCTGCACGCTGTAAGAGCGTGGACTGGATGTACCAGTATCAGCGTAGATTACTTGTTGCGATACATGTACTTCCAAGACAATCTTACTTTCAGATGTCTTGTATTCGAGCGGACAAGTTGTAAGACCAACCGATGCAATGGCT
>QFES01011509.1:0-26533 GCA_003316375.1 Tylopilus plumbeoviolaceoides | reverse complement strand
GCGCAAACGATGTTGACGGAGTCAGATACGATGGAAATGGTGGCCACAACGGTGGCGCAACAAGCGCAGCACGCCACGAGTGGAAACAAGTTGAAATGGATGTGCTAGCTGAAGACAAGCCTGAGACGAATCAGCACGGGCAGCGACGTAGACAGCTTGTACAGTACTAGTAATTGAGCGAGTGGCGGGGCCACAGTTTGCAAGAACCGGGAAGACTTGGAGTTCGTCTGAGACTGAGATAGGAATGTAAACTGAAAACTGAGGCGCGCGCAATCAAGTTTTTTTTCCGCGATGACCAGTAATTTTGACCGCGATGGGATTTTTTAACCGCGATTATTTTTTGTGCAGATTTTCCGCCATAGTTTTTGGTGTTGGAGTGTCACATGTCACATGTCACGTGGTACCATCACTTGCCCTTGGTCCTCGATTCATCACACAAACCTGGCAATGCATCACCATACATCTTCTCATCAGCACCAGCAGTTTATCTCCAAGCCGAAACAACACGGAGGATTGACAGCCATCACTCCATTCAAGTTCGCTCTACACTCCCAGAAGAATACTACGAACCAGGAAAGTATCCCACCCAAAAGACCAACTGCCGATGCGAACACGACCGTCACCGAAATTATGCCAAGCAGAGCGTTTTACCCCGGCTTTCCTCAATCGCTCTCACCTCGCCAAGTTGAGCCGCACACCATCGGCGGCTCACCTTATTCTCCCGTTGCCGCGGAAGGCATCAAGCCACCTGTCTTTGCGCTGGTAAGTCAAGATTTGCTTGTTTACGGCACTGCCTGTACGATTTTGACTTGTTTATCCACAGCGAGCATCCTCTCCGCTTACCTCAGAGCCGGTAGGTGGGTATATGCGCGCAGATTCTGTCGTAAATACACAAATGATGATCGGCCCACATGTGCAGACGTCAGTTTCAGCTCGCGCCAATTTGTATCGTCCACAAGGCAGAGCTCCGAGGGCAGTGTCAATACGAGCACGCAGAAACCCGATCCGAACCTAATCGAACCCGACATCACCCATAACCCGGCGTCTATGTATTTCCTCAGGTTTCAAGAAGAGTGGGTCAACGAGGTGTGTGTTCCTGCAGTGCATTGGCCGACCTTGATTTCAATCGAAATGTAGCTCGACAAATTTAGATGGCGGTTAGCAGCCAAGGTTGAGGAGAATATTACGCTTTCAAAGAGCGTAGCTCAACTGGAAACCGCGCATAAGCAACTAATAGACAAACACCGAGATTCGATAGGTAGAGCGGCGCAAAGGTTTGCCATAGTAAACCATTTCTCGTAGCGTTCTGATCGAAATACCAATGTAGCTACGCCGCGCTCAAATCCGAGTTCGACACACTCAAAATTTACGCAAATTCAGCTGTATCGGAAGCAAAGACGGCTAAAGACGGTTTTGCAGCTTTGCGAGATAGCGCACAAACTAGTCTTCGAGGTCCGTCCTGTTATCTGATTATCTTTTAGCCGTCCAAAGAACTGGATTTTGCCAGAATACGAATCCATGTTCGATGACGATGGCAAATTTATTTTAACCTCTAGAACAAAGGAAATAGTTCATGAACTCCGTTCTGAGCTTTCGAAGAGTAGGTCAGCGGTCGATCTGGGCGAGCTGCACCAATTATATTTTTCAGCCCAACAGGCAGCAGACCTCCTTCGTGACAAGCTACACACCATGGGTACCGAGTTGGCAGAATCGAGAAGTCGAAACACAGAACTGGAAGCGCTGGGAGTAGCAGATAGAAAACAATCGGAAGCCATCACAGTAAAAGTCAGCCAGACAGGTGAGGAAGGGTCGCAAATGTGTGAAGGAAATGCTAATGGTAATGAAGCCGGTCAAATACTGGAAGTAACGCAATACTTGCAAGAACAAAAGCACGAATCGTTACAGGCGAAGGCGAAGGTTATTGAAATGGAACAACAGCTAGTTCATGCGCAGACAAGGTAAATGTACGACGGTTTTGATCGATAACATCACCAATTTAATGGGGCACACCATAAGTCTGCGAGAAGCGCAGTCCATGATAGATTCAATGAAGGAAGAGTACGTTCTTCCGTCCCAATCTCTTGCATGTCATAGGTTGACCGCTATCGTCAAGAGTGACTGCGCGTGAAGAGCTGGACGAAGGACAGGTCGCAAAACTCCGTATTCTTCACCATACGATCGATTTACAAGGAGGGAAATTGAGAGCTATTGAAGCACGGTAGTGCCATAACTCGCCTGCAATATGTTTCTAACTCTATTCAGGGCTCAGAAGGCAGAAGAAGAACTCCTTCGAGTTTTGAATCATAATCACGAGTTGCAAGGTCGCCTTGAAGCTGCGAAGGAACTAGAGAAGAACTTAGAACAGCAAGCGTCTCGATTACTCTCGGAGCGCGAAGAAGCCAAGGCGAAAGTGCAATCACTCGACCGCCAACTTTCTGAAGTACAGGCCCGTGAAAAGGCCATCTCTTTCGAGATGGCAAAGACATTGAATGAGCGAGACGCTCTGGTCGATAAGCTGAAGCCATTTGACGACACTAGGCATGAAGTAGATACGCATCGCGAGAAGTGAGGGTCAACCTTGTCAGGTTTCATGCGTTTAATCAGCTTATTCAGGTATACCGAGTGTCAGGTTTCCTTGAAGGTATGATCCACTTATGCCTGCCTCGACATTTCTTCTGCCAGTTTGTTTCAGATCCTTCGGGAACGATTTGATGATCAAAGCGTGACACTGGCTGTGTCACAGGGATCAATTGGCGAGTTGCAAGTGAACATTCGACTACCCCGTGCGAATTTGTTTGATATGCTGAGCTCTCCTTCCAGGAAACATTAGCAGAACTCAACCGCGAGATGGCCAATGTTCAAGGGCAGAACGAAGTATTGAAGACCAGGCTTCACTGCGCAGACAAGGAGATTGAAGATAAAAGGGACTCATTGCAAGCGCTGCAGCACGAGTTGTCTCACAAAGAGGGTGCATTTCAAGCCTTGTTAGAGACTGAGCGGTCGGGAAAGAACGAGGCGCTTCATCAATTGCAGACGAAGGTCCAGTCACTCCTCACGGAAGTGGCTCAGAAGGACTGTCACGTGAAAGAAATGGTGGAACGACTCGCCGCAGCCGCAGAGTCCCCATCCAATGAGCAAGAAGTGGCAGCCCTAAAGTCGCGCCTCGCCGAATCAGAAGCAACTGAAAAGAGGTTAGCAGAACGGGCTGCGACTATTACCAATCGATACAAGGACAATGACTTGGTAAAATTTGAAAAAATTCTCCTAGCTTTGGGATGACGGCGGCAACGCTCCACAGAATGACGACGAGAAGGCTTTTGTCACTCAGCTGTTAAGGAAGGCCCGGTCAACTCACGAGCGAGAGACGGTGGAAAAGACAAACGCACTCAAACTAGTGCGTGTTACAAACTATTACGAGCGAGATTCACAGACGCGGATTCAACCGTTTACAGCGTGATAATGTTATTAAACAATGCGAGGAAAGGATTGAACAACTAGAAAATTCCTTAAGCCGTCGGCTCCGGGAAGAGGTTGGCGAAATTTGTTTCGGCGTTTGTACTGACCCAGATACGCGAATTGTAGTTGTCTGCAAAAAGTACCAACAAACAGGGTGACTCAATGGCCGGTGATGCCACAAAGCCGCAACGACCATCGTCCGATCATCACTCGGAAATCTGCGGCGCTGGACACGAGGCTCCCTCGACCACCATAACTCATTGCGCCACTGAGGGTCCTTCGAGTCGACCATTACCAGCGGCGACGGGGAAACGGATTATGTGCGCCGAGGCCGAGTCCGAGTCCGATTCCTTGCGTCCTGCGCGGCGAGTGGTATGTCTATTTGCTTATGCCGTTTTTATCTGTTTTTGACCATTGTACTCCTCCGTCACCGTCCTTCCCCCGACATCTTTTCCCTTCTCCGTTGGATGCCCCTCGCATAGAAGCACGGCAGGGCAAGTGCCAATGTGGCGGTAAAAATGGCTGTCGACCAGGTTTGGTTGTCTTCAATGTGCCTACTTTTAACTCGAGTGTCTCGTAGGCTGTGCCGCTCGATTCAAGCACGGGATCCGGATCCGGAGCTGGAAACAGGAAGCAGGCGGCACAAAGGCGTCGTTGAGCAGAAAAATCGCCGAATAGCCACATATCCGGACTTGGTGAAAATTTTGCCTCCACATTCGTACCACTAGCCATTATACATATGCGTGTTGTATCAATCCAGTTTGTATACATTAGCGTAAAAGATTAAGGAATAATTTGTCATCGATACAAACGTGGGTATAACCACCTGGTATGTCGATCTTTCTTCATGCACCTTTGCCTACATGACCCACCAACTATCCCTTGATATATATATTCACCGAGCGCCCGTATTCAACGTCGCTGAGAGGGCCCTTGTAGGTTCATTGAAGGCTTACCTGAAGTGTGAGGAAGGCACTCGAGTTCGAAGACAAAGACAAAGCCACTGATGTCGTGCATCCAAGAAGTCTATCGCAAAGGAGGTTATTCGCATGCGGTATTCAACATCTCTCCTTTGTGATGGGGCTGTTGAAAAGAGATGTTTGGAAAGCCTCCCCTCAAGTTGGAAAGTTGTAAATGGAAAAGGAGAGCGTGGCGTGGAAACGCTGTTTCGCACGGTTCTGTCAACATGTCAACAGATTTGAGCTTCCGGCGAAGGTGATTCAAGACCTGTTCCTTTACGGGTCCTGGAGCAGCTTGCTAGTACGTAACTTCGACAGTTGATCTCCTTGTCTCACGCGCTCAACACCAACTTTTCCCCCTCTCCACGCGTGCTCCTCAATGTACAACATCCACCCACTTCGCGCTCGACACCGACTTCTCTCAAGGACTCGCTTCGTGCCTGTCCGCCCCTTACTAGTAAGCTCTCTCTTTGGATTTCGTATCCAAAGTCCTTCTAATCACCCCTCTGCCCGAACTTAAAGAGTATCGTCCTCTCTCTCCCACTGCCTCCCTCCAATAATCCTCCTGCCTGAACAACCTGTGAGGGACTTGCCGTAAGTCCGACATGCAACGTGCGTCACCATCTCGTTGCTCACATCACTATCAGATCATGGCCTCCTGCGAATTTACGATTACCAAGCCTTGCAAAGGTAAGCGACGCGCGTATTCTCCATTTCGCATTTCAGGTCCCTCTAGACATTTTCAACAGGCAACCTTACAACCCTCGATGCCACCGTACTTGCACGTTCTGGCCGAACTGTCATCACCAGCCCGAATGCCACCTGGGTTCCCAGGACTCCGATCTACTCAGGCAAGGAACCTATCCAGATGCGTGCAGACGAACGCTTCGGCTACGTTGACCCTTACCAATGGCCACAGTGCCATTCGGCGGACTACCCATGGTCCGTTGCCATTCTCTCGAAGACTTATCATGCCACCCCCTCTCAAATATCCTGGGCATGGTACACCCCTCACTATGACCACTTCGTGCTGCAAAAGGACTCGGCCAAGGGCTACCTCAGTCGGGACACTACCGACAGCCTCAAAGGCCTTCTCAGCGTCCTCCAATTGCTCCACAGGACGCTTTTCTCAACTCTGATCTCGAGAGCACGAAGGCCACTACCAGCACACAGGGACGTCTTAGCGTGTTGAAGCTGCTACGCAATGTCTTTCCAGATAATGCAACTGGGATGACATGGGCCGGTGATGACAAGGTTACGTTCCGCAACCACGTCGTGAAGGTTTTCAAGAGCATCCCGCTGCTGCAGGCACGCGCGATCACTTGGGAGCTCTGCGAGCTCCACTTCCAACATGACCCCCTTGCGATGGATCGGGAAATGGTGCCGAAGAAGTGGGAGGAGTTGCCTGCAGAGCGCGAGGCACTTTGGCGCGAGGTTTGCCCTGAGTATACGCTCGGGGGATCCTGGGATGGGCCTTTGCCAACCGCCGAAAACCGTCTCATGCGCAAGTGAGCATGATAAATTCCAGATGCTCAATGCGTCCGCTCGGCTTCTCTCGGGCTGGCTTGGGGCACCAAAACATTTGGCTCATCATCCCATCACTCCGATGTTCGATGTTACAACCCAGTATGGTCCCCCCCTGCCAACGTTGTTTTTCCCGTCCTTTCCTTTGTGCCTTTCTTTGTATAATCCCTGCAATCTATTTCTTGCGCTTTCCTTGACAAGGTCTTTTTTCTCCCACAATCAGTCTGATCGCAAATCCGACGCAAGAGTGTCTAGATTTGTGTGCGCCTCCAAGTATCGGCATATCAGATCCGCAAATTTCTCCCTCTTCCTTCGCCACATTCAAGTCCCTCCTGCGCTTTTCTAATGAGATTCAGACTGTGTGACTCATGTCAGGGAATAGGTGAACAACATTCAAGATCTGGCAGAGAGTAAAGAGTGTCGTCTCTCCTTCGCATCTTAACACGAGTGTTGAGTTGTCGAACAGCACAGTTTAACCAGCACGTCTATCGACAAAGTAGAAGGCGCAAGTGGAACCATTTGTTGACATGTTGTCGTTACGAGCTGTGAACACTTAGTTCATACCTAATTAAAATTGATTACCTTATATTCGCTACGCGGTTTTATCTATCTTTGAAGACCCCGGGCCGGGCCGTACTTGTGCACGCGTCCCATAACCTACTCGCCGTCAACAAAGCCAGCAAGTCTGCCTTCCTCGAACCCAACGCGCTCCTGGACAAGTTCCTCTCCAGGTGCCAATTCGTTGGCGCTTGAGGGCAGTACCGGGCCGTTGACCACCCATGCCTGAGACGTGTGCGTTATTGGTTCGGGTATCAACGGCGTCGGGGTGGCATGTCACCTTTCCGAAGCCGTCGATAAAAACCTAGTTCCAATCGCTGCTTAGGGTGGTCATTCGGACTTTTATGCGTACACCCATCGCGCCACTCAGTAGGCAACTCATCTTTTCTTGGGTGCAGGAGCGACCGGTGAACCGACGAACGGATTTCATTCATGATGCTCATCTCGCTGGACCAGGTCGAACGGGGGGCATCTCACACCCGCCTCCTTTTTGGACTTCTACGACCGCGTGACAAAGTACGGCACACGCACGCTTTGGAGGCTCACGCTGCATCATCACCCGTACGCATCATCCAAGACCACGGGTGGGTAGATGAGGTCGATTTCGCCAACAGTGGCCATATCAACATCTTCACTTCAGATGAAGAGATCGAGTGGGCATGGCGCGATCGCAAAGCAGCGGTGCATGCAGGTTGGTCCCTCGACGGTGTCCTCGAAGTGAGCAAAGGGGATGTCGAAGCAGTAAGCATCTGCCCTTTTTTCGCTTTCTTTCTTTATCTCCGGCCATGTTTACGAAACCGCTTTACCCTCAACTCAGAGGACCACCCCAGCGGCATGTTCGATGACCAAGGTACGTCGTCGCCGAGTTCATGGACAGACGCGCTGACCAGCTCCAAGAGAGAACAGGCTGAAGAGGCGGATCATATCAAGGTGCAGAGCGTCTCCTTGAACAAGCAGAATCGAAGCGCATCTATCGCTGGCTGAGGTCGAAACGCGATAGAGTACCCAAGTAGCGCATTGACGCCTCAACTTTGTTTACATCCTGCGTTGTGTATGTTTACACTGATTCTACGATATCCAACATCACGGCCCTCCGGGCATCCCTGGACCCCCATGTACGGATCCAACTGATCGGCAGCGAAGTCTTCAACGCTGATACCCACTATTTCTTTCATGATGGTTGGTGCCGTATATGGTTTTCAGGCCCTTGTATTGGCAATCCGTACCTGATTTGAAGAAGGCGAGGAAATGCCACTGGGTGCTGATGCCTGGATCGGGGGATGGCGCAATGCATAAGTGATGCGACTGCGGGATATTCGGGTCAGTCGGTTGTGCAAAAGTCAGCGACGGGGCACCCGCCAAAGTTTGCCAAGGCCATCGAATTTGCAAAGAAGCGCTCTTGGGACTGAGATGTACGACCCCATTTCTACGAAAAGAACATAAGCAAGCCACCGGCCTGAACATACTCGTGAGCAGCGTATGCGACATTCCGGACAATGAGCCACGTGCAAAGGATCGGGTAATGAACGCATTGAAGCGAGGTATCTTCCGCAGGAGAAAGATGGCAGTTTTGAGCGCGCAGATCGACCAACAAAGTCGCTGCCAATCGCCGGCATTTTAGTAGAATGACCCCAAGAATGCAGAGGGTCACTGAAATGCAGGAGATTCTGAACTGCGATGGGCCACCGGGAGATATTTTCTTTGGCTGATTTGAGGTACTTGAGGAAATGCTGCCCGCGAGTGTCACAGATGGTCCGTCATACGGCAGAGGAGAGGGTGCACGTACGGAGACCTGGGCCCGGGCATTTGCCTTTCTAACATCGCCGTACGAGTGGTCGCGGAGTGTCCTTTGCAAGAGAAAGTGTGCTCTACGTCATCACCAAAAAGGTCACGGTCTGGAATGACCTTGCAAGGTTCCCACGGCCCTGCAAGCGCAACCAAGGCCATGCCAGACCTTAAGGGACCCTTAGAGTACAGGCTGTGTTCAACATTACAGGTACGCGTGGGCGAGATCTTTGTCTTCCATCTCCCACTCTATGTTCTCGCCATCCTCTGCACCCAACCCATCTTCGCCTAGGTGGTCACCCTCCCATGGCTCGTCGCCATCGTCGCTGACCTGATCCAACTCAGTGTAGCTGAACTCGTCCATCTCGTCCAGAAGTTCATTGCCCACCAATGGAGTGCAATTGCCGTCGCCATCGTCCCTTCGCTTTCGTCATCGTCACCCTGATCACCGCCGTCGTTTTCGTCTTCATTGGCCGCTTCTTCAGTACCGTAGTTCCCTTCTGTCTCGCCATCATCTGGCCCCTCGGTGCCTATCTCTACATCCCATTCATCATTCCAATTATTTTCGCTCTCCAGCTCAAATCGGACTAGGTCAAGCCTGTCGCGATCCTCGACGAGACGTCGAGTTTCCTCCCGTGTTGCCTTGTGGCCAACAGCGCCGCCACGAACACGCATGAACATGTCTCTACCCGCGAAGCTATATGCTGTGTTTAGAGAGAGCCTCAACCGGGTATTTTCTGTGCTTACATATTGACGTAGAACCATTCCCAACCCTTGCCGTTGTCCAACGGTTGACAAGCAATTGAATCTTCTGGTAACAGTGCAGAGGACTGTTCATATACGAACGCTGGGATCAGATGAACGCCGCGAATGATCAACTCGGGATCCAGAAACCCGAATGCAGACGGATCGTTGCTCTGATAGAATCTGACGCGCGGGAGACGTTTCACCGCCCAGATAGACGTCGTGTCCATGCCTCGTGCGAGCCATCGTACCCAGAGGGTGTCCATACACCTGACCCGCCCTTCGTAGCGAATGTTGAGACGAAAGATCCCGACGATACGAGCATACCAGTAGGGGTGGGGGTGTTCGCTTTCATCTTCCTGTGCGAAAACCATGATGTCAGCATGCGTGCGGGGATGGAGAGCATCTTGAGCACGCCATAGGTTGCATGTCCTGTAGTTGATTCACAGCACCTTGTGTCGATATATTCGATTCTGCACGAAACCCGCTGGCGTGGCGTGAACAACGTTTCATCCCCATCATACTCGTCGCCTAACAAAGGGGATAAGAGGTGGTTCTTCAACTTGGGGACAAATTTCTGCAACGTCATTGGAGAGAAATATATTGGGTTAGAGAGCTCAAACCTCCACCGTGGGATCACCTTGGTTCCTCGCGCACCATGCAAAGATTTCGAAGTAATGCCGCCCCTACTTGGTAACGGTCACCGGGAGAACAACGCGGAGGTGGTTCTTGATCCACGAAGTGTAAAAATGGGGCATCGTCCCTTTCTGAGCTGTTGGGCGGATGATGCGCCTCAACTTCCTGTAATCTGTGGAGCAACCGTTCCCTGTACTATTGTCTCCTGATACCGTGCGCGAATTTGATCTTGTTAGTGCGCACATAGAATCGTTTGACACGTTGGTGTTCCAGTTCGCCCTGATGGCGCCGCAGTTGATGACTCGAATATAAAAGGTAAAAAATTGCTCACAACTTGCGTCGAGTAACTGTCGGTCATCCCATAGAGCCAGATAGACCTGATGTAGTCACCGGGAGCATGAAGCCTGTGTGTTAACATGTTGAAGGTGCACTGCTTCGATACGGTACTCTTGGATCCATCACCGCTCTCCTTCTGCCAGTGCGCAGGGTGCGCAAGTGCGACAGATGGTTGTCATTGATGAACGGGTTATATGAAAAACGAATTCCGACCTGTTGTCCATCGAGAAGAAGGGGTTGACATACGTCCCAGAGTATATGCCCATCGGATTGCAGCCGCCAATCCACTGCTATAAGAAGAAGCGACTCTGCCACGGTATATGCCAGTACCAGCCACAACTGGGACGCCTTTTGTGTCCACAGGAGGATGTCAAGGAGTATGACGAAGATTCCACCTATTATGCACCATACGCAGCGTCGGATCGTACTAATTGTATTCAATTTTAGTGGTATGGAAGCCCTCCAACCTGAGGATTTCCGCACGACAGCCTCAAGGTGGCCGTGTGCCGTCGTCGACATCCTACTTACCAGGGCCCACGTCTCCTTGGAGCGATGGAGGGTATTCATGGTTGGGATGTGGCTTCAGGTCGGTGTTCGTTCGTTCTACGGTACAAAACGCGTTTGGGACGCGGGCGAGGAGGAAAACGGATATCAACAGGCATGGCGCCTCACAAGTCGCAGAAAGGACCACTTGGGTGTCGGAGTCAGGCTAAATGCGGGCCCTCTGGCAAGGTTAATGTCGTTTGGGGTTGGAAGATAACCGCAAACATTTCATCTCTCCCCCTTTGAGTGGCGAAACCGCGACAGGGATTGAATCCGGCCGGAGCAGAAGCGGTATAATCAGACACAGGGTTTTTCCGCTGCCTGTCCCAGCCATGACGGTGGTATCTCGCTCATGCAGGACCGAGAGCGAGGTGAAATGAGTGATTGAGTAGACCGTGACGTGTGACGGTCATTCCGGTCGAAGTCGCGTTCGACTCGGAGACTGATCAGAGATTATTTTTCAAGTACAAAATATATTTGGCAACGGCAAATTCTACACTATTAAAAACCTCGAAATCGACATGTCGCTCATGTGCCTGCGTGCCCTCCAAAGCGGTAGCACCGTCATAATGACAAATCTGCCGGTAGTTGTCCCACTCGGTGAAGTGCCGGCTGACGCCAGCAGAAACCTTGCTTGTCAGTTGCGCAGTTGCACTATAAAAAGTCGAAAAACGACGGCGATTCATGGGTAATGAAAGGCTACTGGCTTTGTAAAGTAAACTGTCAAGGACCTATTAAAGAGTGTAAATGATTATGACGTCGTGATAAAGGAATGTGGGTTCTGCGGTATGCTACAGCCAACATGGTAGTGGGGAAAAGATCTGAGTCCATGATATGCCGACAGCAAGAAAGATCTAGGAGGTGCGGCGCTTCGTGTTAGGAGATGGAGCCGGGATAACATAAAGGCTAATTTAACGTTTCCTTGGAGTCCCTCCTACCGCTGTGCGCGGTGGTGCGATGGCACGAATCATATGTATATCAGCAGTGAAAACATCACTGCCTACCTCACCCTTCCTTCCCACAATAGACCAATGAGACGTGTTGAAATAGATCTCAACCAACGCCTCCTCGAGAGTCCGCCTGTATGCACTGGGCTTAATCAATTTCCTTTGAAGGTTATAGGCAGGGATTGGCACAATGCGATGTGTCTCCCTGAGAGACAACAGCCCATCACGGGCATCCCCATCAGTGAGCCAATTTTCGAAGGAGAAAGCGGCAGCGTCTGCCATGCATGAGTACTAGTACACTTGGTAAACGTGCAATGTTGTCTTACCCTTTGCTTCCTCACTGTCTGCAGCACCATCCAAGCCAGATCCATTTGCCTCGGCACTACTAGATTCACCAGCCCTTGCTGCAGCGGCGCTCTCTTCCTCTTCCGTTCCAAGAGGCTAGGCAAAGAGACTTTAGAGATTGTTAAAATGGTACAGAGAAGAGAACGACTTGCTTCGAGTAGTGCGTGGCGAACTTTCAAGCGCTGCCCACTAATTCCTCCCGGCAGGATGAACCCTTTACCAGGCCGGTAGCCAGGTGTCGAAACCATTTCCTGGAGGCGACAAATAGTGCTCATCACCTTCTGGAAGTCATCACGGACAGGCCGAGGGTCTGGTGCCTCTAAAGTGCAGGATGGCTTAACGTTGAGGAGCTCACGCCAAACCCTGGAGCCCTTGTGATAGCTGGCATCCGCTGTCAACCAAAAGTCATGAGTACAAATTCTCGCAACTGCACAGAGAGATGCGAGCCCAATATCTCCCTCAGGCTCTGGAGGGGGTGACGGATAGCTGCCAGAGGCAGCACCGCAAGCACCTGGATCGGCAGCCTGAGGATCACTCAGCGCTGTGGCTGCCTTGACAGCCAAACGGTCAGCACGACCGTCGCGTACCCAGTGGATGTTGTCGAGCACCCCATCACTGGCATCACCAAGGTAGAACCCAGTGTCAAGCATGTTTTGGCGTGCTGTGAGGATGCGCGAGGGCAATGTGTACAATGTCGTCATCTGCATCGGGGGAGGGCTAGCAGGACAAGTTGGCGGTGGAACCATAGTAAATAAGAGCAGAGGGCAAGCAGAGAGCAAGCAGAGGGCAAGCAGAGGGCAGAGAGTAGAGGGCAAGCAGAGAACAGAGAAAAACTGAGAGAAAATGAAGCAACGTCAAATACTGCCATCGAAATGGATGTCTGTGGCGTCTGTGCACGCGAGCGTAACATTTTGGGAGGACAAGGTCAACAGGCTTCCCCTCATCAAACTTCCAAACGTGAGCCGGCCTATTCCGACGAAAGCGCACCCTACCCACGAGTTCTTTGATGGAAAACTACTTGAACCTGCTGGCGTTAAGACCGACTCGAAGGGCAACCAAGCCATCGTCACTATCTGCTACGCTTGTCATGAAGACTTAAAGAAAGCAAGTGATAAGCCACCGAAATACTCACTGGCAAATCGGCTCTGGGTTGGGCCGGTACCCTGGCAGTTGAAGGTATTGACATTTCCGGAACAGCTCTTGATCGCACTTCTTTACCCCCGCGTATATGTGTTCAAGCTCTTCCCAAAACGTGTTCATGGCGCTCGAAATATCTCTGGCCCACTGCAGCGCGCCACGCGAGGAAATGTTAGCACACACGAGCTCGACGTGGAAGGGATTACCTCAATGGTAGAAGGCAAGTTGATGCCCCGCCCATCAGCAATCCTGGCATCGTTGATGTCGGTGACGTTCATAGGCCTTGGCGAACCTCCAAAGAACTGGACCCATTCAACGTTTCGAGTGCGACGGCAAGTTGTGTTTTAGGCTTTGCAGTGGCTCAAACAGAATAACCCAAAATACTATGGTGATGTGGAGATCAGCGTACCTCGCATCGAAACTTTGCCAGAAGACGATGTACCACAAGGAATCGCTTCTCTCATACGGCAATCAGAGGATGTTGGACAGGGGAGTGATGGGTATATCCCTCAAGGTGATAATGTGGTCCGACAAGTCAAAAGGCGATCATCTCACCCGTAGCTCACAATATTGCCACTCGACGATCTCGAAGCGCACAGGGAGTTGGAGAGCCTTCGCGCCACTGGACTGCAGAGAGAAGCTGAAGACCAAGGTTAGTTACAAGTCAACTGTTATGGCTAACAAGAAGTGAAATCACCATCCAGATCCCGATGTCGTCCCGCTTCAAGTCTTGGGGGCAGTCGACACTGACATGTCAAAGTTAACATCAACAGAGTTGATGGTGTGGGGCCTTGCAAACCTATGGAAAGAAGGAAAAGAAGGCGGTTATGCAGTACGGCATGCACGACAACCTGTCAACGACATTGGGCGACAACAACCAGGTGCTGGGGAAGTAGAGCCAACACCAGAGCATGGACGTGCAAACTTGTTTGAGAAAGCATTCCCCTGTCTGTTTCCATATGGCGAAGGGGGGATAGAGGGTGCACTAGCGACTCCTGTCAGCTTTTCAGAACACGCCAAGTGGCTGCTTCAATACCATGACCGCCGCTTCCGAGACACGAGACACTTTCTTTTGTTGCATTTGACATACAACAGCATCGACAGGTTCTGTCATCTGCACGGCTCCAAATGCAACGTAGAACATTCGAAAAGGATGCTCAGATCCCATCAAGCACAACCATCATGCTCAACCCACCGAGCCTCTGGATTACCATCAATCCATGCGAGCTTCATGACCCGACCGCCCAGGTCTTTGCACTGGCAGGTGAAAAAATGCACTTGATTCATTTGAAGCCGCCAATTTGTTTCATTTCACTATCAAGACGATCCTGGAGACACTTTTTGGGATTAGAGTCAACAACCAACGCGTTCATTCTACTCCAGGAGTCCTCGGTCACCTTTCAGCCTATTTTGGAGTGGTGGAATGACAGGGAAGGGGGAGTTTACACCTTCATATGCTACTTTGGATGAAAAACAATGCGCCGCAGGAGGAGATGGAGGAGCGCCTAAAAGATGAAGATTTCCGTCAGTGGATCAAGACGTTCATAAAAGCTAATCTGCATGCTTACCTACCTGGTCTCGAGTCGGCAGAGTAATCAAGGAGATTCCCAATGAGGTGGACGTGGCGTATTCACGACCACCGAAACCCGATTGTCCAAACTACGAAAAAGAATTAACAGATCTCGAACGTCGCGTTGCAAGATCAAAAAATCACCATACTTGTTATGTCCGACGCTGCCTCGTCCCCAACAAGAAGGGTGGATTGACATGCAAGCGACATGCACCATTTGACAAGGCTCCCGATGACTTCATTCGTGAAAATGGTCACTGGGGACCAAAGCGGCTGTACGAGTTCATGAATAGATGGGTCCCTTCGCTCACTATCAACGTCCGCTGCAACAACGATGGCAAACTGCTTACGAACTCACGAGAAACAATCAACACATCCTTCTATATCACCGCATATCAGACGAAGAAGCAGGGTCGGAATTTCAATATGTCTGCAATCCTTGCAAAGGGTTTCGCATGCCATACCCAACATACGCCATACCTGCAAAGTCTGCAGGATCAGCAACAGTTATTACTCTTTCGTCTGGTCAATACAATAAAGCGCGAGCAGGAGCTAGCCGCTCCAATGGTGATATCGTATCTGATGGGATGGGGGGATACATACCAATCACACCACTACACCTCCATCTATTGGTCGACTTTCGTCAGTGCACTGTTCCAAGTCTATCCGAGCTTGCAAAAACGGGCAAACATTGATGCTACCAACAAGAGGTGAGGTCCATGTCTGAATGACTCTTATTGTTACTCACCAATGTGGAGTAGTTCGGCGCCAGTATTCAACCAACTTGGCCCGGGAGATTGTGGCAGCAATGTGGCAATGAAGACCGTGACGCGGCAGGTGGACAATCAGATACAAACAAAGGTGGCGACGTGGTATGTCATACTCGTGGGTCGGTCACGGTCACGGCTGACTCAGCCATGACCTAAGTGACCGCCTCGTTGTCGTGTCGCAGCCATACCTCAAATCACTCGCGTTGTCGTGCCGTTGTTGAGTTAGGTGCGATGACCTGACGAATTCCAGGGACTCGCCCAGTGCGTTTGAACGAAGTTGGCAATCGTCTAGGCTCAGCGAGGCTCTAGGCAGTGGCAAGCCACACAATGGCGTAGTCGATCAATTTTTTATCCAAGCCAGTTGGTGACACTGCAAGCCCTTGGTCTGCTCTCTTCAACTCAGTAGTTGATGTGCCTATGCGCAAAAATTCTACCTGCGCACTGGCAGCATTCCAAGAGAGGCAAGCCGTGAGAAAGAGTCAAGCCGTCGATAGACTGTACCGTACCCTAAATTTCGTTTGGGCGTAAAGTGTCACAGGTCTCGTCACCTTTGCCAATCAGATAACTCAAATTTCCCAATGAAAAATTTGACATGAGGTTGTAATTCTATCAACCTCGGCATGCCTCAAATTGCTACATGCCTCTTTTAGATACAGTCACCAACACGGATCATCAGAAAGCAATGGGGCCGTAGCACCATGATCTGAGGGGCTAAGCCATGTTGAAGGCGTGACCCCCAGCGTGGCTGGTTGCCGTGGTGGGGAAATGCTAGCAGAGGGCAGGCCCTCACCGAGAGAGTAAATACTAGATGCGTTTCCTTGGCCAGTCACGTGGTGCCGTCGAAGCAGGTTTGCGCCGTGCGCACTCAGCCGCACTGCGCGTCACCCGACCGTACAAACAGCTCACAGCCATACCTACCAATGCACAAGCATACTGCTTCCCACCACCCTCGGACAAAGGAACTGACAATGGCACCCGGGCCTTTCAAGTGTGCGTTTCGCTCCCAGAAAAACCTCAAGGATACTCCACCCCAAGAATGTCCAACAATTGGGATCAAAATGTCAACTATTAACACAAACTCAAATGCAACTCTTACAGAGAGTATGAAAATAACACCAATCGCCGCCTTTCCTCAATCACTTTCGCCACAACGGGCCGAGCCGTACAATGGCGGCTCGCCCTTTTTGCCTGTCGCAGCAGAGAAGCAAACGACTCCTCCTCCGCTCATCTCTGAGACAGTAGGTGCGTATATGCATGCGGTTTCTGTAATGGGCGGTCAATATTCAATGGCGATTGGGCGTATATATACAGGCGACGATTTCAGCTCTCACTATGTCGTATCGCCGCCTAGGGAGAGTTCCAAGGTTTATGTCAAGGCGTTGCCTGATACGAGCCGAGTTGAACACAGCACCGCTCACAGTTTGGCATCTATGAATATCCTCAAGCTTCAAGAGAAGTTGGTCCGTGAGGCGCGTGTTCTAATGCATTTTCTGACTGTGACTCCATTGGAAATATAGCACGAGGAATTAAGACTGCAGTTAGCTGCCCATGCTGAGGAGAATGCCACACTTTCACAGGAAATCGATCACTTGAAAACCGTAAATCAGCACCTGGTGGAGAAGCGCCAGTCTGAAATTGGCAGAGCGGCAAAAAAGTGTGTGATAGCGAAGCTTTCTTCGCAATGTTCTGACAGGATCACCCCATGTAGTTACGCCATACTCAAATCCGAGTTCGCGAATCTCAAGGAATCCGCTGATTTGTTTCTATCGGAGGCGAAACAGGCTAAGGGCGGTTGTTTGGCTTTGCGAGATGAAGCTCGGATCTGTTTTCAAGGTTTGTGAAACTCCTATTTCGCCGCCCGAAACGTTGAGAATTGTGCCAGACTACAAGGCCATGTTCAACGGTGTTGGGGAATTCATTCCGATCACTAGCATGAGGGAAACAGTCTTCGAATTTCGTGCCGAGCTTTCGAAGAGTAAGTCAGCCGTTAACGCCATCGAATGTTGCTGACCATCTGCTAGGTCAACAGGTAGCAGACCTCCTTCGCGACGAGCTGCGTACCATGGGTTCAGAGTTGGCAGAAGCGCGAAATCGGGTTGTGGAATTGGAAGGATTAACTGCAGTGGATAGGGAACGATCGGATTCAATTATGGTCAAAATTACCCATACGGGTAAGCAAAGGTCACGTGCGGAGACAACAATATCGCTTACCAGTATGGGCATTATATGATAGCTGATCGACTACTGGAAGCAGCGAAATATTTTCAAGAACAAAAGCATGAATCTCTCCAAGCGAATGCGAAAGCTACTGGACTGGAACAACAGCTATCGCATGCGCAGACAAGGTAAACATGCTCTAGAGTTGACCAAGACGTCATTAAATCGGATATGCGCCCCAAGCTTGCGAGAAGCACAGTTGACGATAGCTTCAATGAAGGAAGAGTGCGACCCTTTATTCCATTCTTTCGTGTGTCATGAATTGATCGTTGTCACCAAGAACGACTGCGCATAAAGGTGACTCATTGCAGGCGCTGCAGCTCAAGTTGTCTTACAAGGAGGGCACATTCCAAGCCTCGCTAGACGCTGAGCGACTGAGTAAGGAGGAGGTACTTCAGCAGTGGCAAGATGCACAAGCGAAGATTCAGTCGCTCCTGGCGGAGGTTGCTCAGAAAGATCACCAGTTAAAAGAAATAGCGGAACGGCTGACCGCGGTGGAATGCCCATCCAGCGAGAACGGAGTATCAGCCCTAAAGCTACGCATTGCTGAATTAGAAGTTGCCGAGAAGAGGTTAACAGAACGGGCTACGACCATTACTCGCCGATACAATGATAACAATCTGGTAAAATCTGCTTGTCTCCCGTTGCCTCGCGATGACGGTAGATGTAGTCTCTCACAGAATGACGATGAGAAGGCCTTTGTCAACCAGCTGTTGCAGAATGACCGGTTAATTCACGACCATGAAATAATGGAAAAAAGAAATGCGGTCAAATTGGTACATGCTACAAACTGAGTCACACGGGATCCAGATCTCACAAGTTTTCACTTGACTGATTGTAGCGGGATGCTGTCATCAAACAATACCAGGAAAGGGTCGAACAGCTAGAAAATTCCCTGAGACGTCAGCTCCAGGAAGAGGTCAGCGAAAATCGATTTCGCCTTAGTACTAACCCGAATAATGACTGCAGTCGTCGATGAAAAGCAATGCTGAACAAAGTATGACGACCATCGACGTTAGAAAGCCGCAGCGGCCGTCCGATCATAACCTGGATTTTCGCAGCGCTGGACACGAAGGATCCTCGGCCATCATAACTCCCGGTGTCGCTGAGGCTACCACCGCGAACCTCCCAAGTCCCTCGAGTCAATTGGCGTCTGGCAGAACCACTTTTACCGAACTTTCCAAAGAAGGTGCCGACAAGGTCGCAGATTTCAAAGATGGGAAGCTGCCAGTGACGACTGGAAAGCGAGTTATGTTCGCCGAGGTTGAGTCTGAGTCTGAGTCCTTGCGGCCAACGCGGCGAGTGGTACGTCTATTTCTTACTGTTTTTCGTCTGTTTTTGACCGCTGTTTCCTGGCATCTTGTTGTCTTCTCCGCTGCATATCCTCCTTCTGCGTAGAAGCATGGGAGGGCGAGTGAAGTCGAAAGCACGGACATGGCCGTCGACCCTGAGGTTTGGTTTCTTTCTAGTATTCTATGCTATTCGCTAGAGTTCTTCGCACTAGGCTGTGATGCCAGAATCGAACACAGGCTCTGGAACTGGGACCAGAAAGAATGTAGCACCGAAGCGTCGTTGAACAGCCACTGGCACGCCAGAACCATGGCAAAAGGCACACAATCGCTATAGAAAGCACTCAAAGCGAGTTGATTTCTGAAAGCAAGCATGTACTAGTAGTTCGAGTAGCAGACAAATGGATAAAATGCACAAATGTTAACAGTAGTCCTGCAGCCTGTATTCGCCATAGTTGACCATGAAATGGCCTTTCCAAGAGGTTAAATGGGGGCGAACGAGGAAATGGAGGAGTAATATATCTGGAATAAAGATCCGGGAGTCGTATACCGTTGAATTGGTAAGAGCATTGTTTTTGACCATCACCCCGGCCGATGATATCCTATCAAATGGTCCCTGCATCAAAGAACACTACATCGTAAGTAAAGAGATGACCGAAGATCGGTACACAGGTCCCTACAACAAAGCAACCATAGAGGCGGCCCTAGATCCCTTCCAGACTGCCCCACTCTCACTCATTCCCAAGCTGGGCAAATCAGCCTTTAACCAGGCAAATTCCGCCTTGTTCAGAACTTATCATACCACTATCTACCCAGTGCTACACGCCCATCTGTTAATTCTAGATTACACCCTTCCCTATTTTCCGCACACTTTAGCACATTCCACATTGCATTGTTTCCACACTCATTTCCCGCCTGCCCCCCGGTTCTGAGGCAGCGATTAGAGATGCCATTGATTTGCAAGTGAAAATTGAGGAGGAAATGGCACTAGCCACAGAACGAAGCAGAACTTCGAGGGTGTTTATCAGATACAAGGTGTTTATATACAACCGTCCTTCAGAAAACATGACACGTGATCAAACAATCACGTGACTGCGGTTGGTTATTATCGCTTGGGCAAGTCGCGCAGCCGGCCGCCGAAGCTTACCTGGTCTCCCTGTTCGAAGACACCAACCTTGCTGCTATTCATCCCAAGCGTGCCACCGTCCGACCCGAGGACATCGCTCTCGCATGACGGCCGCGCGGAGAGCGCTCGTACCGTCGGTCAACGTTGCCGTCCAGTCACGGTTTCATCCAACGACTGCCGACCGCGGCGCGTGGCGGTGCACAATCCGGGATTCGCCGAGGTGAGACCCATTGACGCATTGACGACCCCCGGCATAAACCTTCCAAGGAGGGGTGTTTTCAACTGGTTGTTAACACCCCTCTGAGTTTTCGACCGTACCCTATGACTCACAACGTGACGAGGGAAGATCTTACCAAATGAAACGTGGTCGTCACTCTCGAATGGCATTGGCCAGAAGGACATGGATTCCGCAAGACACTTGATCGAACAGAAGCCACACATCCTACATACCTGCACTCCCTCCAAACACTTCACTGGCAGCTTGGTTGAGCCCTGTCCATCGCTACCAACATCACCATCAGGATCACTGTCCGCGCCCCTCAGGCTCTCCATGTGTCCAAGCAACAGCGTCACCTCCTCATCCGGGTGGTCTGCACGCCGTTCTCGCTGTTTTCCCTTGCCTTTCGAACACCCGCCAGGAGTTTGATGAGATGGCTGAATAGAGTGACGGAGGAGTCGGCGGCGAAGGAGGCTTTTTTTTGTTTCCTTGCCTACAATCCCAATTCAGAGGCCTGGAGAAGCACGGGTGCAAGTAAGTTCTGGAAGTTGAGGATCATCAAAGTGCCGGACTCACCAATGTTTACAGCCTGTATCACGCCGCTCATGTCGTTCCCGCGGTCGCCAATACAGCATACACGTTTCTTGGTCCAGTCACGAATGAGATGCACCATGTCTGCTTTCTGCGTTGGAGAACAGCGGCAGGTGACGGACAGCTTCGTGGTTATTCGATGAACTTGTTCTTGTACAGTTTCAGACAAAACTATCATGGCGACAGTCAGGTCAGCCAAACCCGCACAAAAGGGTTCGATGGCAAGACAACAACTGATTTTTGACAACAAAAACTCGAGCTTGTCACGCACTCAGTCCGCGTTCTCACTAACCATCTGCTTTCAGCACCAACGAATGAACAAAGCACAAGGTTGAACCCACATTTTGCAACCTCGGAAACGGGATCATAACTCTTCCTAGGGAACCTTCCGTTTCAGGCGGGTCAAAAGGGACAGAATTGCGAGCATCGTCGAACTCCGGTTGCATCAAAAAGTCTTGATCAGCGAGTTCCGGTGCCTGACCATGACGGGCGTCGTCATCGTGCTCCGAGTTTGGAGGCCGAAATGGTGGGACGGTGGACGGGATGCGACAATTTCCGCACTAGGTTCGCCCTCTTTCTTGTTCATTTGAAAGAGCAGGTGACACGACCTCTGTTTGCCAGCCATCCCCTACATTACAGGCAACTCGCGGTTGGGCCTGATGGAGAGTGACCCCTCTCGCGGTCGGGAAGAACTTGAGACGATTTTTGCACCTGAACATGCCAGTGGGAGAGAATGGAGTGGAAGAGAACGAACACTCGGGATGGCGAGGACTTCCGTGTCTCAGTAACTTTTATTTTGTACCCACCGCTCCCATGTTACCGTTTTCTCTGACCTGTTCAATACGTCTAGTATTCTTTACAACCATGTTCTTCACGCCATTGTTATGTCGCGAGTAACCTATTCATCGCCCCCTTACTTTTGCAGTGAGGCTCTGCCTATGGGCCCAGGCTGTTCTCGAATACTGTACTAAGAAATGTTTGTAACTACTGCTTGAGAAGTATTGCACAGTTGACGGTTAGGAAACATGCCCGCGAGAGTTTGCAAGTGACCTGTCTGGTTCGTTGTATTTGCAACGTCGCTTGCCGCATTCTCTGCAAGGTCGTTTGCCGCATTCTTTGCAAGGTCGTTTGCCGCATTCTTCGGAAGTGACATTGCAACATCCTCACCGTTTGTTGCAAAACTCCATTGGGTCTTGCAAGCTCCCGCTTCCCCCACATCCATAGTAGCACGCAAAATTCTCCCGCAAATCCGCGCTGCCACCTAACCACCGCATGTTGCAAGCTCACCGCCCACGCCCAAGTACTGGCAGTGCTTATCGCACCTTGGAAGACCATCCGGCCTGGGAATTCCTGAATACCCTCATAAAAATGCTGTGCAGCCCCGTTCCGAGTCGTACCCTTCCACTGGCAGAAATTCGCCCCGCGCCCTTTTGTACGTGGTTAGACCATCTTGCAATGCCAGCCACTTCTGGCGTCTATCGTGCTTTCGATCCAGTATGCCCCCTGCGCCCTCATCCATACCATTCCCACCTACAGAATTCTTCCTCCCCCATTTGTACACGGCCTGATGGACTGGCTCAAAAGAGCTATTGGCAACGCTTTCGATCCGACCGCCAGCTCGGATAGAGACTCATGTACATCTCACCACATACTCAGGACAACGGAGGTTTTCATGAATGGGCTGGTATATATAGAGTACTGCATTGAGCAAGGACTCGAAATGTAAGGCCGCAAAGAGGAATGCAAAGAAAGAGACGACTCAAACCTACCAAGAGAAACTCTCGACTCAGACCGAGAAGGGCAACGCTGACACCATTGGGAAAGTGGACATGAGTTTGTTCGCATCCGGGACAGAGATGGAGACGGACGACTTGGGGATTATGTTTACCGTACAAAAGAAAGCAAGGTAGGGGGTGGAGAACCTATGCAACCTTACGTTTTATTTCTCGTCGGAATAACTTCAAGGTCGAACGGTTTCACTTGTTTCTTGGCGCATCATTCGCTGAGGCATCATGATCAGCCAAATGTTTACTTGGTTTCGAACCTTTCTTCCTTGCATGACTCACTTTCTTCGTAGTCTCCGAAGCTGGTAGAGGGGCGTGGTTCTCCTTCCCGATTGCATTGTCTCGCTGTGCGCGCAGAGAGGGGACTGGCTTTCGCTTCGAGAGCCCGTGTGAAGAGGTCGCTACGTTGTCGGCATCAACGTTCGTGGAGAGCTGGTTCGGCTAGAGATTAATTGCGCTTGGCTAAGCGGGAAGGAGGAGTGGCGGTGCTTGAACAACGGCGGTTGTATCGGACAGTGGTCCAGGTGGTGAGGGAGCGGATGTCATTGACTGAGGCACAGGAATGGTTGGCAGGGAAGGAAAGCCAGCATGTTCGTCTGTCAACTGTGAAGCAGGGGAACCGACTGTCACAGTATCAGATTGAATTGATTTTGAGCACCTAGATTCAGGCTCCCATACATTCCAAAGTGATCAAAATGATCAAAATTGAAGTTCAGGGCTTCACCGGATCCCATGGACCCGAAAGGCTGAGCGGAACTCTGTGACGAGTTCGCGAATGAGGTGAGATCTAGCCCCCCGCCAGATACGGCGCTGGCGGGAGGCACACAGGTCAACAGACCCGGCATGGTGGATCCTATTCCCGACTGAGCCCGAGGGGCGGCACCAAGAACGGATCATTCCAATCGTCGAGTACGGAGAGGTGGTCGTTGCTGTTTAGGCAGTTTGTGAACGAGCTTGCAAATGCACCTGACCCAGCTGACTTGGGCGATTAAGTGGGCGGCATGGTTGTTTGACCATCGATTGTCAACATTCCCCAGTTGGATTGACCAGGTGTCGCCAGATCTGGGAGCCGTGTTGCAGGGTTGGCGGACGTACTTGTTGTCGAATGAGATGGGGATAGGAAGGAGGGCTGCCCACCTTGCGGTGTCGTAAGGTTCGGCGGATAACCTGAAGAAGGCGCCGATGGGTGGTTACAGGGCGGAATTGCAATATGCACGTCTGATGCTGTTGCAAAACGTGACGTAGTGGGTGTTGCAAGGTGTAATGTAGGAGATGTTGCAAGGTGGTATGCAGTTGGTGTTGCAAGATGGGACGCAGTCCGAGTCGGTGTTGCAGTATTGAAAGTTGGAGTCACAGCGGGGAAAGGAGCATAAATACCCTTCGACAGTTGGGGGTTCAGAGAAGGCGCAGCTTGCCCATCGCCTCCATCCGAGTTTCTGGTGACACTCCTTCGATGTTGGGAGCATCTCAAGTACCTTCACCGGCTGCATCTACGTCGTCACCTCCATGCTCTGCGTTGGGGTTCTCCGGGTGTTCGTCTTTGCCGTCGTCGCCGAGTCGTCTCTTTCATTGCCATCGTTGCCTTCTTCGTTGACGCCCGAGCCGTCGGGCCACCCATCAAGATGGTAAACATCCTTTGTGTCTTATGGCTGAAATGGCCAACCATGCGTTGAAGCGCAGGACCACACTGTTGGATGTTGATATCCGACATTTTATCAGCATGATTTGGGGCAAGTATCCCAGCGTGCTCGGGCCACCTTAGAGGGCTGGCCAGTTCTTGGTGTAGTTCCGGCCACCAATGCGCTTGAACGCAACCAGCTGCTCATCCTAAAGAAATTTCTTCTGCCCGTCCGTAGTCCACTCTTGAGGCATCTACTCCGAGTCGTTTTTAGTACAGTATCTAGTCACATTCTCAACACATACGGACCTTATTCGATCAGTTTGGTACTGAGCCGTGGGTGAGAAACAACGCGTGTGATGCCTTGTATAGGGCGCAGTAGAATGCAGCTGGGGTTAATCAGGAGTAAGTCAGTTGATTAAATAATATATCATGAGGAGCATGTAAGTGCGTTCAACGGAGAACACACTCAAAAAACGTACCAGTCTAGTGTGAGGAGAGAGCCACGGATGAGAAACAACTTGAACGCGCGCGAGAGACCGGTGTAGGGCGGAGTGGAATGCAACCGGGATTACTGAGGGAACGGCACGTCAGTTGGTTAAATAATATAGAGCCTGAGGGGATGGAAGCGCATTCAACAAAGAATGCACTCAACAAACGTACTGGTTTGGGATGAGGGGAGGTTGTAGTATCGGGCAGAATTAACAACCGGAAGCACCAAGTTTACCCCTTCGTGACATAACCTGGCTCTGACTTGATGCTGTTTGGCCATCTCGGCGAGAACTCGGTGACGCACCGCAAATCTAGAGATATGCATCTCATAGTAGGGACTTGAAGACCTTTCCTTGCACACGGACGTGGAATCAAATGTATCGGGGTCCGAATTGGAAGGTCATTTCCACTGCAAGAAGCCAGTTAGTGGACAGCACTAGGTATGCCATAATGACCAACTGAGCTGTCGGATGGCATTCCACTCCCTTAGGTCGCCCAGGACTGCATTCTAGGTTAGAGTGTGTAATACTGACCATTTGAGTACGCGCCAAGGTATAGGCATCCGGTTTTTAGAGGAGGGCTTTCTCAAGAGCTGAATAGGCTGCTTGGTACACCGTCGGACAACCGCCAGTCAGTAATTCGACCCAACAGACAGATAACCAGCATCAATGACCATCTCCCCACTGAAGCGCCTCCAGATGATCCAGGTCCAGCATTCCCTTCACCTTTCTATTGAACGTAGCAAGTGTCGACGACTTAAGCGTTTGCTCTCCAGCTGCTATTGTGTCTACAACAGGCTTGAGGGTTTTCTTCATACGGTGGTATACGACTTGATCTTGTTGAACTCTTTGGCACGTTTGCTTTGCGCGGCGAGGTTCGAGCAATAGAATTCGAGCCCGAGTGCCTCGGCCCAGGGCGATTCCCCGTTTTCCGTCTCTCGTTTACCATACAGGCGCCGCTTTGCTCCAATGAAGATGCCAATGCCAATGCCAGAGCTAGCATCTGAGAATCCACGAAGGTCGACAAAGACTGGGGGCATGATTGAGCGGAGGGCTTTGCCCGTGGAAATAGTGCGGTACCACCATTCCAAGTCTTCTTTTATGGTCATCTTAGCGCGGTGCTGCATGGAGGGCTTTTGGGCTCAAATAGCAAGCATGCATTCTAGGCCCGGTAGGTAGGCACCGTGGACTGAGTCCAACGTCCATACCTCGCCCTGCCGGAATCCGAAGTCACGTGCACGCAAGACCCGGGTGGCTGCGCGGGCGCGGCCAGTCGGCGACGGCGTGCACAGCCGCAGCACCCATATGGCGGAATCTGCCGCGTAAACAAACAATCTGCAGCGAAACCAAACAACTGTTCTGTCGCGAAAGAAACCAATCCGCCGCGAAATTCTTTGTACATGGCAGGGAGTGGAACAAGATCGAGTAGTAGGCAATTGAGTAGGCATGGATTCAATTATGTACTAGTTAATCTACGTCGAAAGTAAGGAATAAATCTTGGACAAGGCCACTGCAGATTCAGAGATGGATACATCAGCACATCGAAAAGCTGCCCCACGCTCAAGGACCTGGAACATGTGGTTACGACAACCTGCACCCATTCGACCAAACTGCATCTCCCGAAAACGTCCAACAGCATCACTGAATGGCTGCAGATTTCTGCCATCGAGTAAGAAGCGCCCCATGCGATTCCACCATACAGCATGCCAGTTCCTCCTGGCATCCACTTAGGTCTAGGAAATCAGCGGCATAGGTGAAGATCACCGGTTACTCACGGGCGACAAGCCAAAAATGTTCATCAAGTGCCCATTTTGCATACACAAGCGCAATGAACACATCGTCCCCCATTTCCAGGCGGTGCTCCCTCTTGACTTTCTTCATAGGAGTAGT
>QFES01011469.1:0-24377 GCA_003316375.1 Tylopilus plumbeoviolaceoides | reverse complement strand
ACGCGGTTCAGAAAGATTGCAAGTTGGATTGCAACTGGAATTTGTAAGCGATTTGACCTTGATTTGAACATTGCATTGCCGCTGATTTGATCGAGTATGCAGTCGAACACTTCGGGAAGAACGCGGACTTTTTGGCGAAAAAGATGCGGACGAAAATCAGCAAAATGGTCAAGGAGCTGAAGTTGCGGTGCGCACATCATTGGCACCCCTACATCATGCAAGACCCGCGCCCGCCGGACTTCATCTTCCAATGCCTCGATTGCACCAAGCAATCGCTCATAGCGTAAGTCTGTTGCCTCTGTAGAACTGACTGAGTCTGAGTCGTCAAACATGTCGTCAGAAAGGAGGGGAGTGATGGGGGTGAGGAGAGCCAAGTCATCCAGGTCATCCGAGTCATCCGAGTCCTCCATGTCTTCCAAGGCAGCGCACGGTAAGTTTTCCTTTTTCTGGATCAAAACGTCTAATTTAATGTCCTGCAGCTTTTCTAGTAGCTTGGCCCGCTCAGATACGCGGGGCATGATGGTGGCTAGAAGGATAGGATAGGACTTTATCGATGTTATCGCTCCAATCTCTCCCTTTTTGATGTGTGTGCCATGTACAGTAACTTTGTCAATTTACACTGCGATTGATGATAAATCCGTGCGGCATGCCCAACCGGCAGCGTCGGAACCACAACATATTCCTGACTTTCATAGTCTTTTGATAGCATGATAGTGCCATGATAGCAAAGTAATAGCCAAACTGACCAGTGCTATAAGTATTTATTACGGGACTATTCAGCATTAAGATACCGCTGTCTTTTGATAGCGTGATAGTGCCATGATAGCAAAGTAATAGCCAAACTGACAAGTGCTAAATAGATTAATAGGTTGGGGCTAAAGAACCCATTGAGACTCGAGACTTTGACTTTGACGGGTAAGAAAAAGAGGACCAGTAAAGGCTTTTCTAGGCTGGCTTAGGGTTTCCAGGTCATGCGAGAGAATGCTAGGTCGCGTCGGTCTGGCTCAACCCTGCCAGGTCTACAAGATGATAACAAGTCAAAGGGCCCGTTATGATGCAAGGACCATAACGTTAGCTACGGTACGCAGTGATACATAGTACTGCACCGTAGCGTCCCACAACTCGATACCGCCAGAGCCTGCATTAAAGCAGCGGTCGAGTAAACCAATGCGGCAGCTGGAGTCTGGAGGTGCACGGTGCACGAAATCGATGGTCTAAAAGCATGGGGCACAGGTGATACGATGCGGTGACTGGAGAGCACGAAGCATAAAAGTGAAGGTTTAGAGCGTAGGGTACGACCGATGCGATGTGCCGACTGAAAGACACGAAAGGAATGAAATAACCGAGAGCGCGCGTTGACTGTCGAATGATGTGGTGCAGTATCTAGAAAGTATTACTAGCACTCAACTTCGAGTTAACAAATTAGTAGTGTCAGAAGAGGAGACTCACCAGGATTTTCGAACCCATTGGCGCGGTGCAGGGGTCCGGTTTGATGGTGCAGTCTGAGGCCTCGTGGACGCTGCGGTGGGACAGGTGGTAGCGTTGATGTTGCCATTGCGCGCGGCTTGGGTTGCATCGACGTCGTCGTCATAGTGCAGTGGGGAGGCAGTAGCAGCGTGATGGGCACAATACTAGTAATACACGCGCCGTAGTTTTCATCATGTGGTTGCGCCGATGGTCGTCCTCATCACATCATGCTACGTTGCGTGTCGTGTTGTTGGCGTGTTGTGACAGGTCAGGCATCCTAGTCATTGTCGGAATGCGGTGGGGGAGATACGCGTTAGCGGTGTCAACGCCATGGCGGCGTGGCTGTCGTCGCGTGGTTGGGTCAACGGTCGCCCCCATCGCCTCGTGCATGGCGTGGTGGGATGGTCATAATAGTAGGGGCACGCACACCATGTTGGTGCGTGCCTGGTGGCACTACGGCGTTGTCACTGCCATACTAGCAGCGGCGTTGTCCTTCACGCCCTCCTTGTGCATGTCGCAGGGGAGATAGCGGCAGCACGCTGGGTGTGTCATTGTGAGTCTTGGTAAGGCGGGCAATTTTAAACTTGCTTGAGGCTGACCATATAATCTGCTCCTTCCCGCTCGACGTTGGTCCTTGAAATCGTAGAAGACGGCGAAAAAACCGACGCCATATTCCTTGGCTTCCGCATGGGCATCCTTAACCCGCGCAGGTCACGGGTGCGGGTACCGGTCGGTATAACGCTGTGCCTTATCGTACCACACTAGTACTGCGGGTTGCAGAACTGCCCTTCAAGCTTCAAGTTCCGAGTCTTGCCGCGCTTCCCCAGGGCCCTTGGTATGTCGCGTCCGAATCCAAGGGTCAGACCGTCTGCCGCTTAACCGCTACGCTAAAAGGCGAGGATACTGAGTGATTACCACCCGGTATGATTGTCCGTAATGAGGTAAGCTGGTGTGCTTACAATGGCCTCGACGTCGTTGACCGCCCGCTGTGCCGAGTCGATTCGTGTGACTGACGTCTTCCAGGCTTCGTCCTCGACGACCCGCGGGATCAACGTGACCGGCAGGTGATCTAGAATGGCCGGCAGGTGATCTGATTGCCAGGTGCGTTCCTCGTCGTTTAGCTGCACTGCTGGTGCTGACTTCTGACTTCCATCGTATCTAGCGCAGTCGCAAATCGTGTTCGACGCGTCCCAGCTCGATCCACTCGCCCACCTGACCTCTTGGCCTTCTATCTTGACGCTGCGCCTTCGTTTCGACGACACACTCGTTATCACCGTCCCTTGTGCCTATCCCATCGCATACACCTCTTCGACAACGTTTTCCCATTCTGAATTGACCCCGACAGCTCCCGACGTGCCCTGCCGCTCCTGCTACCTCCTAGTGGCCTATATTCGCGTGGCGCGTTCCCCGAGTCGTGCACTCATTTAAATCGCATCCGAGGCGTTCCTGGGCGCCTTGCGCGCCGGCGTACGCGTTTCAGGCCCTCGAGCTACTAGCAGTCTGGATCTCTAATATAAGTCCTCTTCACCCTACTCTGAGCGCTCGTGCTCACGCTCTGACGGCAGCTTCTTCGGCACATCCAAAGCATTCTCGACACCCTGACACTCTTGGCGCATCCGCTTCGTCTCCCATGTCTAGCTCGTCACGAGCCCTCCTAGGCGCGTATCTTGTATACCTTCGCTTCGACCGTTCACTGGCGCGTTCCGACGCGTTTTGCAGCTCGTTTGGACCTACCCCAGCTCCCTCATGATGACTCCGTCCACGACATCGATAGAAAGATGGTTAATGGGAGTTCCTTCTTGGTATATTTATCACCTTTGGAAACGATGGTCGCATGGGGATTCCTTCTGAACAACATTGGTCATTAATCATTCATCCCTCACCATAGCAAATTTGCATTTACTAGTACATACGAACCCTTTTCCGCGCGAGCACAGCGCAGTCCAAAGAAACCAGTTGATAACATGGCTCTGTCGTCAGCCCAGAGGCATGCCTCTGACTCCACGATGATTGGGGAGCATGGCGGAGTACAGGCAATCTATCGAAGTATTCAAACCGAAATAAATATTCAGTCAGACATATGAATTGATCTAGTTACTTCGCTGGGACTGCAGGGAGTGGGGCAGAAGGGGGAGAGGAAGGGGGTGGCAGGACAGCCCTAGTATGACTCAGTTTTTGTGCAATCACATGGTCAGGCTGGATGGTGATGTGGTTCGGGCCCTTTCGGTACATGGCAAGCATCCGCAAGTGGTCGCCAAAGGACTCCCTTGCATAAGTGGCCAATGTGCAGTCTTCCACAGCACGCCCGGTTCGTATT
Source organism: Tylopilus plumbeoviolaceoides (assembly GCA_003316375.1). NCBI lineage: Eukaryota > Fungi > Basidiomycota > Agaricomycetes > Boletales > Boletaceae > Tylopilus > Tylopilus plumbeoviolaceoides. The sequence goes on along the minus strand of QFES01011469.1, from coordinate 20,593 downwards.
CGTGAAGCAATTTCGTCGAGGCCAAGTAGAGATCCACTTTCGGTGAACTTTTCCTGGAAGACCTCCGGGGAGGATCGGCGATAATATTCGACAACGATCTGTGGTGGGCAACACGCCGTGATGAGCATGCTGGGAAGTGGAGCATGCAGATAACAGAAGCTTACTTTGTATTTATTCCATTGCGACTTGATGGTCGACCACTGGCTCATATGAAAGTGATTGGCATAGATGTCGCGCCAGTAAAGCATTGGAACCGGGATATTGTCCAGATGGATGTATGAGTTGCCACCCCAGTGTTTCGGGTCGTCGTCCCACCGGGCATTTATATCCACTATGCCTTGCATGCCCCCATGAAAGCGGGACGAGGGGGGTGGACGAATTTCGGACATATGGAATCGGATGGTTTTGCGGCCCTGTATACCATGAACGAGTGTAATCAGGCATATGTCTTCAGCGAGTGGCACTGGATCTGCGAGTGGCTGTCCTGGGGCCGCAGGTGGTAGGGGACTCGGTATGGATGGACGGGCAGCAACAGCCATCGTGGGAGGCCCGTCATACGCAGTCGATGGTGGTGAGGTGGTCTCCATGCTGGTCGTTGCCCACGATCCGGTAGTACCAGTGGGAGAGATCTGGTAATCGCTCGTCGAGCTTGCCTCGGCCTCGAGGGAAGATGATGCTGGACCAATTGCCTGATACATCGGATCAGCACCTGCATGTGGTGTGATGAAACTTGAGGGGGCGGCGGTGTTACCACCCGAGGCACCAAACAACGTGGCCCGGCGTTTTCTTGACTCTTTGCGTCGACCAGGTCCGCCACGCCGGGCTGTGCTCTGCACTCCATGATAACTGCGTCGGGCACCACTGGCAGGCCCGAGGCTGTTGAGGCCGGTCAGCGCGTCCTGCCCCATCATCCGAGTCTTGGACAACCAGCACTCTTACCTTTTGCTCCATCGTTGTGGTCCACCTGCGCTGGATTCCACGGGCCGCTGCTGGAGTTCTTTCTTGTCCTCCGATGCGGGGATACTGATGCTCTTGCAGCACTCGTGCATTGCTTTCGTGATGAGGGTGCAGCGACTGTTGCTGGGGGGGAGGGGAACCGGTGAGACAAGTCACCAATATTTATTAGTTAAAGGCACATACATATTGATGCTTTGTGTCTCCAGTTCGCCGTTCTCGCCCCTCAGGCTCTCTCCCAGGACGGGGAAGGGGTATGTATCAGCATCATTGGTGGGCGTCGCGGTCGGCTCGACCTGGCCCATCACGGCGTGGGGTGCTCTGGGGAACAGTGGAGGTGCTTGCGGGCTTTTAAAACGAGTGGTCACCTTCAGGAAAGCGCTAAGGGAAAGGCATCGTCAGCACGCACGGCCATGAGTCGAGCATACGTGGCTGTTACCCGCCCGATCTCTCAGAGAGGCGGGGGAGGGGGCTTTTGAACAAGAAGGAGAGGACGGCTCACCCGGTGACGAAAAGAGTTACGATGAAGACCACGAAGAGTACAAATATCACGATGTTCACGCTGGAGGTTCCACTGGCAGCTGCCTCGACCGTAGAGGCGTATGCTGTCGTGGCAGACAAGGTCGTTGCGGTGGCTTCCCAGATGGCCATGGTATCCACAGCTGTGTTGGCAGCTGGCGGCACCTCTGTTGCCGAGGCAGCATCCCGGGGATGATCACGCCAGGCGATGAAACCAGACAGAACACTGGAGCTCGCGCGAGAACAAGGAGAGTTTGGATGGTGAGGGAAGTCTCGAACGTCATTGGCAGCGGCGAGGGCCTGGGCTTGCACGGAGGCCGGCGCGACCGGAGACAGCTGTGAGCAGAACTGGGAGTGGACATGTCTGCGGAAACAGGCGGGGAGGTTGACAGGACCACTGGTGGTGATCCCGGTCCCGATCTCGATCGTCGTTGTTGGATCCGCCGTCACAGCAGGGACCTAAAAATAAAATGAAATGGTGGTCTCATTCACCGACGAGGGGAAAAGGAAAACAGGACCCCGGCATCTCTTTGTCACCCCGCCCCTTACGAGAGGTCAGTCGTCCGATCGAAGCTGTTGCCGTCGTCCATAACTAGTCCCACGTCAGTGCCGTCACTGTCGTGCCTTCTTGGCATCACGTGCCACGTGGCGAAGTCACGGAGGGCGATGCGGGCAAGTGCTCGTGCTCGAACACCGTCCAGGGTGGAACACGCGACAGGAGCATGACAGCGGACGGTGTTCCAGCGGGTGGAGAAGTTTGCAGGCTGCAACAGTCCAAGCACTGCACTCGCACGAGACAGCACCAGAATTGCAAAAAGAACAAAAGAACAAAAGAAGCCCTTGAAAGCTTGGCGACGCACACCGACCGCGATGGCGGCGTGTTACTAGTACATAATCACCATACATCACTTCTTTCTTAGCGCGGCGAATGAAGAAAGAAGGGCGAGTATGCATGAAAACAATAAACGAACCGTATCGTCTCCTAGGGTGGGTGCCATGTGGTTGAAGTAAGAGAGAGCGAGCAAGGTGCTGTGGGCTATGTGCTGTGGGCGTGAGGGGGGGAGAAAAGAAGGCCCGGGAAGCCTGAGGACTCGGAGGGGAAGGACAGGGAGGCGTACTTGTCGTGGGCTCGTGCTACAGCATGCATCGCGTCTTTTATCTATGTACTACGCTCGATGTACGTACAGTCTGAGATCTGAGATCTGAGTGCCGTCGTCGGCTCCTTGCTCCCATCATGGGGAGTTTCATTAACTTAGTCCTGTCCCGGAGACTGCAATCTAATCCAAGCCCTTCAACCATGCACTCGTTTCTCCAACACGCACGTCGACATCAGCCCGCGCATGCATACTCGAACAACAGCCTGAGCCCTGTCATCGCGTCAGCACCAACGCTCGCATCGTGCAGCCCACACAACCACATTGTCACCTACGTGCGGCAAGTCTGAGAAAGCTCAAGGTCCGTGCTAGGTGCTCCAGGAGTGCCTGGAAGCAATCCCGTGGAGAGTTTTGAATGCACAGGAACTGCCGATGGTTCAGGTGGTGAAACGATAGATGGCTGCAGGATGCAATGCGCGGTTAGAGGTCGACGCTGGCGTGTCGGCGGATCGTCCATCAAATTGTGCATCGCCTTGGCAGGCTATGCCGTTCGCTCTAGCGCGTCACATATTCTTGCGTGAGTGCCTATCGCAAGAACATGGAGGGAACGTACCGCGATGGCCGCTCTAGCTCCTTGGGAAGCTTAGGCGCTTTGGGTGCAGTAGTAGTGGAACTCGGACTTACATCTCTTCCCCTCACCCTCCTTTTCAGCTTCACCCTTTTCAGCTTCACGCTCATCCCGCAGCTCGTGCACCATCTCGACGACGACCTGAAATGTCCCCGATATGGAACTCGCAAGCACGGAAGGTGGGATTGAAAAAGAAAAAGGTGACACTGCAGGTGACGGTTTCGTTGCAGCTGAGGGTGGTGGGGAGAGGATTTTCTGCCGAGCGCTGCTTGCATGTGTGGGCAGACGGCTTTGTGCATCCGTGTGGGCCAGTGGCCGAACCAGGAGGTGATTGAGTGAGTACGACAAGTCAGAGAGTGACAGAATGGATAGGAGATGATGGAAAGGGAGGGGGTGCAACAAGCGGTGCACGTTGCGAGATTGAGTGACTCGATACGCGACTGCTAGCTGAGAGGAAGCGAGTCAGTACAAAGCGACGTCGACGAAGGGGATGGCTCTCTAGTTTGGGGAGGTGGTCATACCTTCGATGCTCTGGTGGACCACTCGCCTGGAGTTGTAGAGCCTGCCCCGATACATGGCAACAAGTGCGGTGCCGTTGACTCCGACGAGGGTGGAATTGACGGCGTGCTTTTCATAGTCGAGGTCGGGGTCGAAGACGGTGAGGCTAGCGAGCGCTGGTGGCTGTTTCTGAAGGTTTCTTGGGTTTGTCGGATTCGCCGATGGCGCATTGCTCGGGAACCAAATGCGACGAGCGATCTGCGTGAGGAGATCAGTCAGAAGGTGGAAGTCTGGACTTGGGTGTTACCGGTGTCGTCATTGACGATGATGTCGATGGGCCGCAGTTTCTATGACAGAGAGATTGAGGACGCGTCGATGTCGGAACCCAAAAGAAATGGTGGCGATAACATCGTGGGAATTTGGAACTCAGCTCACGTTTGCGCTGTGCTGGTAAGTCGCGGCTCGTCTGCGTCTGCTCGACTGTCCTTGGTTAGCGCACAGACTCGTTGTTCCCGTGGAGCTCGTGGCTGACACCCCCTCTCCCCCTATATCGACACGATCCGATCCACCGTTGACCATGTCATCCGCTTCACTCGCACGTGCGACGCGTCTGTCTCGATGGTCAGCGGTATCGCCCCCTGGGTCAACATGCACAGGCGCGAGGAATCGTACTCCATCAGGTGGATCGTCAGATGGCCCATGGGTCTCGTTTGGGCATCTGGAGGTATGGTTTTGTCGCTTCCTGACTCCGTGCGTGGGCCCTCGCTGCTGTCCGTCTCGCTCGTCACTGATCTGCGTGAGCTCCGGACATGCTCGTCCCATCGGTGGTGTCTGGTGGTTCGGAATGTTGGCGTTTTGGCCTGTGGGTCATCAACTGGGTGTTCCGGTGCGTAGCTGGGCTGTTTGCGTGTTTGCTGACCTTCCTCGTAGATGCTCGCTGCGACCGCCTCGACTAGCGCAAACCCGTCCCGGTGTGTATCGGCGTTGTGCGTATGGGCTAGCGGATGACGTAGGCGTCATCCTGGATCATCAACGATGTCATCTGGGTCATCCGTAATGCCCTGCGACTCTTCATCGTTAGCACTGTAGGTCGTTGCGCAATCCTCTCCCCCTCGAACGCTGCGCTGAGGGTGTGGTACATGGGGGGGTGCGCGCAAGTTTCGCTCGCTGCATTCTTTGCTTCGTGAGCCTTGGCGCTTGCTCAACTCTCCTCGTGGGTCTTCGTGGCCTCGTGTTGGTGGTCGCGTGCTGGCTCCGAGTTGTCTCCCGCGCCGCTCGTGTTCGCTCCCCCTCGAGCGCCATGCTCTTGGGTGGTTCTCATGCGGTGGTGTCTGCGTCCGCGGTCTCGTCCGTAGACCTCTCTGCTCGCCAGTTCGTGTCGATATGCTTCGACATTCTTCGTCCTTCCCAGCGTCCTTTACGCCGCCCGCTGCCTCCATGCGGCTCGCAGCTATTCCTTGGCCTTCCCCTGGCGATTTCGTTTCGCTCAGTGTCTGTATGGGCGGTCGTCTCGACTGATGAGGTCTTGACCGGTATGTGCGACCTGTCTGCTGGCTTCGTCGGCTCAGCGCGTTTCGCGTTCGAGTTCGCGACGTCACCAGTCGCGTCGTAGACGTGCTTGCCTGCTGTCTTGCGCTTATGGGGTATGACTGGTGCGACAGTCTTGAAGTTGAGAGCATTATCCCTGGCGATAGGCAGCCAACCCACACCTAAGTTGCCATACCAGCTACGAGCATTCTACTGACTTCTGGCTCAACCATTACTGGACCAAGCAATTCTATTATTCCGTCACACAGTAGGCCAATGTTTTGTTAGTTGTCGAATCATAGCCACGGAGTTCCACGACGGCTTCCACCTGACGTGCAAATGGATCACCCCAAGTCCCCACGTAGTTCAGTATTGCCATGGCACCCTGGAGAGCTTCCTTTCGCGTCGTAGCTGGCTTGACCGGCGCAGTGTCTCTCCCGTCTGAGTTGCTCAAGTCCAGATTCATCTCCCGCGCCTTCTTTGCCTCCGTTACGGCGTGAAGAATGCTGTGGTGTACGCCGAAACTTGAACGGTTGAGGCAGTCAGAGCAAACGCGTTGGCACGTAGTCGATTAAAGACGGCTAATGAGGAACACAGTCGGTGCGACACAGGATCGACGAGGACGTACCAGGTAACCCAGCGACCAGACCTAGCGCCACCCGACGAGCCTGCGAGTCGACAGAAGAAGTCCCAGGAGCTGGGATGCGAAGCGAACGTACCAAATGACTTCCATAGCGACCAAGGACACAAGAGAATGGCGTTGACGACGTGACAAACACACCCAGTCGAGATAGAGGCCAGTGGACCAAGAACTTGAAGGCAATCAGGACAAATCAGGTGACGTCACGGTGGAGAGTGATTAGGGCGGCCAAAGCGTTAGTGAACGAGTCGAAAGAAATGGGAATGAATGATACAACGAGCACATCACGCCGCGATTCGAAACGAACGTGTTTAACTGAGAAAGGGGGTCAGAAACTGCAACGTAACCACGATGCCCGCGAGACCTCTTCTTCAACGGTCTTTACCAGTGGTGACGCCTCCAGCTTATGCGAATAGACACCCTGACAAACGCTGGCATGTGACACATCCTCCGGTGGGGGTGGACGTAGCACGACCCTGACAGAAACATTGTAAACAATTGCGACGTGTTACAGGACAGTTTGGGGCTCCTCTGGTCTAGTCAGGTATACGTCCCTCTTGAACACTGCCCAATCATTACTCGAAAAGCGCGACCGATCCGATGTAGTGAGGTATTGCAATTTGCGACCTTCCCAGGTTGGCTTCCAGCTATCCCAGGCATCTGGTGAAGGGGCGTTACGCGCGAGCTCCTTGTTGTACGCCGCGAGTTGTTCATCACTCGAGAGATCCTGCATGTCCAGCCGCCCAGTCTCCACGACGTCCTTGTCTTGTTTTTGCCAGTCATGAATGTAGTCGATCCAGGCAATATCGTCTTCAATGACTGTGTCAGATGAAGAATCATTTTCAGGTCGTTGGAAGGGAAGAATGGGTTGCTGCTGTCGTTGATATTGGTGAGATGAGCACCGAGAACCTTTTCCTCGTGAGCGTGTCCCACTTCTGGGACCTCGTCCTTTTGAAGGAGATTCACGTCCAGAAATCTCATCTTCCGCTCCCTCGCTTGGGGCGTAGTTTGAACCCGAGGCGTCTTCCCCTTCACCACTGGCGGGCACTTTCGTCCCTATCCATTTCTTATACAAAACTTGGATGATTTCCAACGGCGAGAAAGCTTCAATATTGGTCTGAAAAACCCGGGACAGAGCAAACTGCATCGGATTGGACTCTGCAAGCGAGTACCCGGATAGTTTTTCGCCAGTGTTGAAGACAATGAAGTGTGGCGACACATGACTGAGAAGAGGCCCGAGGTTGGTGAAAGGTGGAGGATAGGTGACATGTTCGCGACTGTTGACATCTGGGTAACGGCAAAGGTCTTCGTCGAGAGAGGGTGTAGGAACAACGTAATATTTGAAAATTTGGCCTCGGAATCTCTGCGCAGCACTCAGTGGGGGTTCAGTCTATGGAGGAAGATCTTACCTTGGAGAGATTTATTTCAGAACGGTCGTTCTTCAAGTAAATACTGTGCAGCTCTTTGATGACGTGGACTTCGGGCACCAAAATCCAACGTGCGCTGTCAAAGCGAACGTGCCAGTCGGATCTCACTACCAAGCTGTTCAGAACTATGACACCTGGGTGCGGCAACGATACGTACATGAAAACAGATTATACCTTGTGTCGAGGTTGAAAGTGTTAGGCCTCAGGCCCCAGACATACTCCAACCTCTGGAGCTGTAGAATGACCACAGTTAGCTCTTATGGCCTGTGCTAAGCATAGATACACGAACCATAACCTTATCTTCTTTCATGCATTTGGGTACGATGTGACAAGCCTGGACAGCAGGTTCCTTCGGCCGATTGGTCAGAAAGCAACGACCCTCATTCGGATCCACGTCGCGTGCCGCTTCTCTTTGATCCTTAGAAAGAGTTGATGCGACCTTTCTGCTTCGTGGGGTAGAGCGGATTCCATTACTTTCTTCGGATTCGTTGGTTGATGACGGCTGAGGCGGTCCAGCTGCATCATCTTGGACATCGAGCCTTCTGAGCTGGTCTGCAAGGCCAGTAGCATTAGATGAACTGTGCGTCTGCGTGGTCTGAGAATGCGTGAGTAGTGGCATGTCGGCTGAGGGGGGGTCTGGCGGACGGGTTGGGGTGCTCTCTGAATCGGGCTCAGCTTTTATGGCTGAGTCTGTGTCCACCTGTCGCGTACCATTCACATCCACCGGTTGCCCTATCCATTTCTGGTCCACCATCGATTATTCACCCGGATCTTGATGTTGAACGTATGCAAAAAAGGACCTTTATGTCCGACGCCCCGCACGTGACTCTCTGGGGTTCCCCTTTCCCATTTCGAGCGAGATCTGACATCGCCACACAGAGAGACAGCGGCCCGGGAGAGCTCGAGAGCGAGAACGCAGGACAACGACGACACACGCGACGACGACGACACGAGAGCACGATTACTTTCAGAGCAGCGAAATGTCGAGCAGGTAAAGTACTACCTGACGCGGAAACCGAGTGTCAGAGGTGAGCAGCATGCCAGTCATGGCGAGCCGTTGAAGACGGTCGTATGCACAGCGCACGGAGAGCACATCACCATGAAGAAGGGAAAAAATCGAACACCGAAGAAGAAAACCTGAAGTCCAACCTGAACACATTTCAACTCAGCCACTTACTTGGCAGGCTAAGGATCAGAAGGACCCTCGCTGCCGCAGCCTCTCCATGTGAAGGACGGTGCCTTCTGATGAGTTCGTGATTGAAGACGATGTCAATAAAGTGGGTGTCGAAGTGGGTGAGATGTCGTCCGCGAGCACGAGAGTCGGCTTTGTGGACTGCAGAGAGAGGTATGAAGCGGTCGCCATGGACGGCATACCAAAGGAAGAATGGCATGGACATCATAGCTCTTCATCACTCATAGCATAGACTTAGGTTGGCAATATCCCGAGATGCAGCTCGTGAGTTGGAGGCTGGACGGGGAACCTGGAATCTCTGCCATAGAGAAGCTAGCAATCGTTGGTGAGATGTTCCCAGTTCCAGATGCGAGAGTAAAGTGGTGGGTATGGGTACGAACCACGGCAAGTGGGTGGTTGGGGGGGGCATACCAATTACCGCCACCGTTGCGTTTCAGTCTGCACAGACTAGCATGTTGTGGAACAGCACATGTCGGTGAGGGTGGAGAAGAAGGTGCAGGCGAAAGTATGGGACGGCCGTGCACTGTTTTCATGCATGAACAACGACATATTCTGTGGCAGGTTCGGAAGGATGAACAATGTCGTGCTCGCGCGCCGTCGACGTCAACCATTCGACAACGAAGCTGTAACCCGATCCTGAGGTTGCAACGTAGGAAGGGAAGCCGTCGCATCTTGTGGAGTCGAATGACACCCAAGGAGAGCCATTCCAACCTTTGTAAAAGCACCTGGGACGGCTCCGTGGGTATTAATATTTCTTCTTCTTCCCTTTCCGATTGGTCAGTGAAGTATTCATTGGCGGGTTCGTCCAAGATAACCTCGTTATCCTGGGGGTCGTGAGTATCCGGCTGAGCCTCGTTATTGAAGTACGGGGACGGTCTGCGTGCGCTTCATCGCAGAATGAGATGTAGACTTGCGGGTGGCCTTAGGAGCCTTCTCCGTCAGCACCCTATCAGAAAAACTGTAAACACCCTGGAGTCGACTTTCAAGGCTGCAAAACTCACTTGGGTAAATCTTCATCAGATTCGTGACTTTCGCTTTTGCTTTTGCTGTCGTGGTTTCTTCGAGCTTCAACAAACTGTCTACAAGGGTGGTGCCCCACGCGCGTCCCGATACGTTCCCGACAGACAAATCAACGTCACCGTCTATGGTTGGGGTGCGTCGGCCTGAGATAGTTCACGTTTATTCGCTGAACCAATCGACATGCGTTGCATGCGAGCGGGACGTTTCTCCTTTCTATCCTTCCACCTCCTGGCTTTGAAAATGTGAAAGCTCGGTGTATTTCTTCTACGATCGACAACTTAAACGTCCGCTAGAGTGACTTTAGTAAATTGTCTCGACTATAGCTATGGTCGATACTTACATTGGTCCAGAGGTGACCCGCGCGACTCGGATTTCAGAGCTAGCACGAGCATCTTGGTCAAGATCTACTAAAGTATAGAGGTATGACACTCACCTTTCCTAGTGCCACTCGGTTTGATTTGGCTGCCGATCCGAGGAGCTCGAGAGACCTTGGGCTAGACGGGAATATCCTGGTGTACACGATTTTGAGACGACTGTACGTGCACCGTGGTGTCGTCGCTGTCGCTGACATCGTCTTGAACGTCGAATGTCACTCGTTTCCTGGGCCTCGCAACCTGACGGCATTGAAGCAAAGGGGGTACTGTGTTTAATCGCGTTCCCCGAGTCAAAAATACTATTTCGGAACAGGAAAGCAGATACGTACCATGATCTGATCGACTTTGGCGGTTGTCTGAGTCCGAGCCTGGAGAATGCGATGGATCAGGAAGTCAAGCGCAGCGAGATTGTAGGCTGCCTTGGACTCGCCGTCGATGTGACTGCTGCTTGTAGTCGCGATGCGGGTGTCAGACGAGTCGGACTCAGTGTCCACTGGCTGCAACTTTCTCGCTGCCTTCAAGTTTGTGGAGGCTGGCCGAGACATGGCGGATTTGCAGTGAAAGAGTCTGCTAGCTTGATTCGAGGGTGGCATCGCGAGGGAGATGTCGACTGAATAAGCCTTATAGTGTGAGGAGAATAAGCATAACCATAGATCGATACGACTGAACTTACGCATGAGGCACTGACCTTTCAAAGAAACGGTCAACGTAAGGAATCGCGAAATCAATTTACCCTAGTTCAAGTCCAACGTTCAACGTTCAACGTTCAACCTCCAACCTTCTGGCCAACGGGTTTCCCTGTCCTGGATGATGTTGACTGATCATAAAGAAATCATAGTCGTCGGTGCAGGTACGCTTCATATCCACCTTGTCTTCGTTGCTGTTCGCGCTCGAAAAGGGCGTAGTCGGTCTATCCACCGCCATCCGCGTACAGGAGACAGGAAGGTACAATATGACAATTGTTGCCGAGGCCGTGGTGCTGCCACCGGCGCTGGTGAATCATCATGATGAGGCGATGCCGTGGGCGACGATCGGTTGGGTCCACGGTGGACACAAAAAGCCCATTCATCTGCGCATGTGAAAGTGGACGGGGGATCGCCGAGCGACATGGTGGTACTAGCAGGGAAGGCAAAAGAACTGATCGATCGTGGGGAGACCTCGTCCAGTTCATCCTTGAGCTGGCGAATACGATCCCGCAGTTGGAGATTTTCCTCCCTAAGCGTCTTTGTCGTTCTCTGTGAATCGGAAATTGCAGAGAGCAACGAGGAAAAACCTTGGCCAGTCTCAGATGTATATCCCAATCGAAGCACGGTGACTGCACTTACCATAACGCGTTCCTGTCCCCCTCGTATCGTCGAGCAGCGGCGGTGGGCTGAGAGAATGACTTGACCAATCGGAAAGAATGACTAGGAACAGGGCAAGGTGGCTCACCATAAGCGATACCAAAAGCCGGGTAGACCATTCCTGTCACTGTTCGAAGACGGGTTTTAATGTGAAGAATTCCACAGAACAGGTGAACTCACTCAGAGCGAACACCGTACCCATACCTCCATAACCCCTCGCGGTTAAGGAGCCCGATGCTCATGAAGAGGTAACGCATGCTGTACTTGTCCTCATCAACCTCTTTTTGTTCTCTTTCCTTGTTCCTCTTCTGGGCAAGATCGAAAGCGATGGAGCAAATTGTACCCTTGCGGGCGAGCGGCACTTCCTCTTCGACATCCTTTTCATTGTCTGCTTCAACAGTCACGTCCGCAGAACTGCGCTTCCTTCGCCTCTCGGAGCTTCTGAATGCGAACAAGGCGGGCATAAGCACCATTTTCATCGGCCAAAAGTTCCGCATGGGTGCCTTCTCCAAAACTTGTCCATCTCCCATGGTATAAATGCAACCCATATCCTTGATCGTCGACAGTCGGTGAGTGATCGTGGTCATTGTACGACCCGCAGCGACCTTGTCCAGCGCATCCTGCACCACGCCCTCAGGCTGTGTGTCGAGCGCTGAAGTGGCTTCATCAAGAAGTAAAATTCAAGGATCCGAGACAATAGCGCGGCAAGCAATTGCTATCCGCTGCTTCTGCCCACCAGACAGGAGGAAACCGCGTTCTCCAACTATGGTACCGTAGTCATTGGGTAGCTTGCTGATGAAGCCATCGGCATTGGCCTTGATGCATGCCTCCTTGATGAGCTTGAATTTTCCTCCTCGGAGAGATGCTCGTAAGGGGTATTGATCAAACCGTGTGCAACATTGCCCCTAATGGTCGCCGCGAACAGTGTAGGCTCCTGGGAAACAAGGCCAACTTGCGAGCATAGCCACTTGGTGTTCAAATCACGGACGTCCACACCGTCGAGTTTGACAAAGCCACTCAAGGGACCGTAGAAACGTTCGACGAGAGAGATTATAGTCGATTTCTGGGAACCAGAAGCGCCAACCAGAGCCACCGTCTTGCCTGCGGTGAGGGTGGTATCATTCCCTTGACGATAGCCACGTCAGGACGAGAAGGATAGTTGAATCTGACATCCTGCAAGGTGATTTCTCCGATAACGTTTCTGGCTTGAGTCCTCCGGGATCTGAAGAGTCAATATCGGGAGCGCGCTCGTGGTGGCGAAAATTTTGGCGACTGCACCTAGACCATTTGTGATCGCTAGTAAAGAATCTGATTGAGCGAAGGAACGGAGGAATAAAGTTACAAGTAGGATGCACACCTTGTAGTTCAGGTGCCAACAAGACGAGGAAAAAAGAACCAACCAAGATAGCTAAGAGGACGTTTACGACATCACCAGCAGTTGCTATCAGGAGACATATCAGTGAAGGAAAGTGGGATGGAGCCTGAGGGATTTGGGACCGACCGAGACCCTCATTAATCAAGGTTGTGCAAAAGTAAAATGCTAAGGTGGTGTTGGCTGTGAAGTGACAGGCATAACTGAGTGCTTACCTAGGGTGTAGGCCGAGTATACGACAAAGATAACACCAAGACCCATGCCGTGAAACATGGCTGATTTGGCGCCTATGGTGCCAGCTTCCCGCACGTGTGTGCGGGTGAGATATTCTGGGTGCCAAAGGCGTGGGCATACGAATAGAAGAGATGACTTCTTCTGCCAGCGTACCGCCTTCGGCGACGTGTTTGAGCGAAAGTCTTTGATGAATGAGCAAGGGCGAGAAAGCTAGGCAAGAGGGATACGGACTGCATGAATTTTCACATGAATTTGTTCATGAATGCGCCGGTGGTCGCGATGCAACTTGAAGGTAGGATGGCAGACATGGCAAGTACAAGTCTCCATGAATGAGCATAGGCGAGGATGAAAGCAGTGAGGAAAGCAGTAATAAAGCTGACGATGATAGGGACTTTTTCGGAGTACAAGATCTGGAAAGGATGAGAATGGAAGGAAAGAGGTATGATCAAGACATACGGGCGTCAGTCTGAATGCGAGTGGTGACCTTGCCTGTGCTGATGCTCGGAAAACAGGCACGAAGCGATCCTCTTGTTCGATGTGTCCAGAGGGAAGTGTACTTGCTGGGTCCCGATACATGCACGTTAGATCCATCCTTGTCACCGTCCAAGAGACCAGCCACAGCGAATGCTTTCACTGTTGTAGATCCAAGCCACTCCATGTTTCCTTAACGCTCATGCTTCTTTCCTATTGGAGAAAAGGTGTGTTGCTGACGTCCAAAACACCACTTATTTTGAAGCTGGGACGCGAGTCAGGCTGGCCATGCGGGATCCGAGGCAGAACGGGATGAGAATTGAGACGAGGGTTTCTCAATGTGATTCGTGGATGGAAGAAGGGTAGAGGACGGGTCCGTCAAACAAGAATTTCCCGGGGTATAAGAAGATGTGTGGCGATGAGGTCACGGTGTCGCCAAATGGGAGCCCGCAAGCCTTACTAGGGGTGGCATGTCTGTTGATCCGCAGGAACTTGCAGGTGACGGCATCGGGGAATTTGATCATGTCTGAGGTATTTATTGATAGCAGCGACAGTAGTTTGATGTCGATTTTTGATGCACCGCGCATCCCCGAAACAGTAGATGACCCATCTGATGAGTCGCTAGCACTAGGCGGTGGAGCTGTCACGGATTGCATAAGACGCGGGAGTGAGGAGGGCAGGCCACGTGGTGGGTTTATGGGACAAGGACGTGGAACGCCTTGTAGGGGATGACTGGACAACGCCGCGAGATGCTGACGGAGGAACGATGGTACCTAGACGCAGGCAGGTTTGCTGGGAAACCATGCTATTCCCGTTCGGCAGGCAAAGAGAGGATGCAGAGACGGGATGAGTGGAGCTTGGTGAATGTGCTCGGGAGGGCAAATGATTCGTAACGGGATTTGGACTCTTGATGGTTCTCATTGGTGCTGTTTGGGCTGAGAAGCTCAGCGAGGTCTGGATCTAGAGCACCAAAATCAAGCATAGCATCCAGATCTTCACCACCATACGCTGCATTTACCGGAGCACTGGAAAGTGCATTAAGTTCATCTACGCCTTCCTCCACCACAATGCCATCACGCTCTTCAACCGTGGTACCGTCCTCAACCTTTAACGCATGCATGACCTCGGCAGCCAACTTGGACGTAGACGAATCGACTCGGATGGTAAAGGTACTAGTAGGACTATGCTGCAATCAGGTCATGAACAATGCAAATTTTTCAGAGAACATACCATAGCGTTCTTCGCTCTAGACCTGTGAATGTCGCGGCTTCGTTTCCGCGCCATCATTTCCTCCTCAAAGGTTTGACTAGGTCTCGATTACCGGGGGTTGTTCAACTTCTAGTGGAGGCGGATGGGTGACTGAGCTCTTCCTGTCATGCGCTATGTGTCGCAAAGGACCAAAGCTGACGAATGGCGGTTTTGGCGTATGAAGTGGGCTGGATGGCGTGTTGGATGTCTTGCCTGGTGCAAAAGGGAGCAGGTTACGAATTGAATGAAAAGATGGAACCGAAGAAACCGGGGTCTCAGGCTGTGGCAAGGCCACATCAGAAGCGGACGTGGGATGAGTGGTGCTCTCCGTCGTTCGACGAAGTTGGGACACAAGAGACATGTGAGAAAGCGGGAAAGTGGACAAAACGGAGCTGCGAGAAGGGCAGGGCATGACGGCCTGTATCATGGATGACTCGGACACCAAATGCTGTATTACAGGTGTGTTCAGCCATGCTAAGAGCGAAAAGCCGATGAAACCCCAAAATCAGAGGAAGAAAAGGGGGTAAATGGTTGGAAAGATGAGCATGCAGCGGAGAAGGCCAGCCTCAGGGCGTTCGAAAGACTCGCTCCCTTGGAGACAAAGATTTAAAGTTGTCACCTGCCTTTTTCATAGCCAATCATTGCTTGTCGGACATGTGCCACTGAGCCAATCATTATCTCTCTGATTCTCCGAGTCTGATGACCAAGGGACCGCTTCCTCTTAAATATAGGCGAAGGAGGACTCAGAGTGATAGGGGATGGCATTTAGTGACCGCTGGACCATTGAAATGGTCGGCGACGGTGACGAACGGATGAACATCCGGTGGACGTTTTTGAAGCAGTAATAGACTTGGTGAACCCCGGTAGTGCGCGCATTCAGTTGACATGTTCGTAGATGGCGGAGTTGCAATGGGAACCTTACATCTCGGACCGTGGTTTGAACAGAACGGAAAACATAGCCATCGGAGCGGGCACTGGCACTGGCGGTATACAATACAGTAGCATGGATCGGAGGAGGGAACGGAAAATGACGAATCAACATGAACTTATACATGCTTAGATTTCTTGGATCCTTCACCCGCTGCAGCTGTCCCATATGTGTCATGATTACGCTTCAAGCCCCGGGCCAGTTTTTCGTACCACGTTTTGTATCGTTGGTGGCCAGTCATTTTGATTCCCTTTGCAATGTCTTCGTCGAAAGATTGGAGCGAAACTGGAAGGGTGACATTGTGAGAGCGAAGGGATGCGAGGTCAACGGTAGGAGGGGGCTCAGTTTTATGGATGATGGTCTCGCTGAGTGTGATGACAGATTGTTTCACTGTGTTGAGACCCTTGAGAAACATGGCTTCTACATTTTCTCGACCAACATCACCAGGGGACGTCTGAAGTGTCATGAATGAATCAGTAAACGAGGCTCCTCGGATATGGAAGATTGATTCCTTGGATGGTCAACAGTTGATCCATAGTTCTAATTGGTCGTTCATGAAGTCGAGTTGGCCATTTGAGGATAAGTATGCCACTGGCATGCAAGTTGAAGTAAGAATAGCTGAATGCTCTGTTAGCAAGGGTTCAGGGTTGAGTGATAACAACATGGACTAACCGAGGTTTCCCCACATGCCTAGGATATTCGGCTACAATGTTCCTTATAAAGAGGAACTGTTCAGGTGCCACAGGGAATAGCTTCTGTAGAATGGAAGGTCAGCACGTATACGGTGTAATGAGAACATGTTGTCCCTCTTTGTAGGTGTTGGAAACCTGGAACACAAGTTCTGGTGCACCATTACAAGACTCTAAGGTAATGTCCATGTGAGTAAAAACTAGATATAACGAAGCTGATCCCTACTGAGTTCTTTGATGGCCATCGCATCAAACATAGTGGCAAGGGCAGTTAAATCTGATGTCTGGGGCCTGACAGATACTGTCACCTCATTTGTTTTGGGATCGGTGATGGAATTGTTTGTGGCACTGGATAGCAGACTCAGAGTGGGACTGGTGTGACGTTTAGGTCTTGGTGACGGTGATGGGAGGTGAGGTGAGGGGGATGATGCAAAAGCTTCAGAAGCTCTTGCTTGAGTAAACGCAATCGACCTCCCCGGAATCACAGCTGAGTAGCCATAATGGGTGTTGACCAAGGACATTCTGGACTGGGGGATGTACAGACAGGGTTGTGGTTACAGCTAAAGTTAAATTGATGCATTCGAAAAAGACAGCCGGGAAGGGACCCCGGGTGCAGCTCAGTGGGTACAACGGCTGAGTAAGCATGGTTGGATCTAACCATGTCCGAATCATGCCTCGCCTTTGGACATGATAATCAGCTTTCCAGGTGATTGGGTAGACAAGGCTCTCCCTGCCTACTGGTACTTTCTACTCAATCCTGACCAGGCAGATGCATCATTCTTCAAGTTAGCCATTGCCCTCAGGCTCCAAGAAATGCAGGAAGACTTCAAGTTGGAAGCAAGTAGTGGGAAGGGTAGCTCAGACTCCAATGGAGGTGCAGACAAGTACTGTGAACTGCTATAATAATTATTAGTAGCCTGAGCTATAGGCAATGTTGTACAAAAACCAGATCACTCAGGCTGGCAGGCCTGGCAATACATTTTTGCAGCAAATGATTGGTGGCAGCACTACTTTGTAAAAATGGCACCATTTCAATGATTTCTGTCTAGACTTAGGACCACCCCAGAGGCCAGCAACATGCCTTTGGGCTTCATACTATACTTGTATGTATGTGCCTCTGAGTTGCCACCTCCACTGCTACTAGTACATTCACTACTAGGAGAGTGCCACCCACTTCTTCCTGCACTTCTTGGAGAGTCAGAGGGCAGCAGCTAAGAATGATACATCTGCCTGGTTAGGATTGAGTAGAAAGTACCAAGGGAGAGCATGACCTTGTCTACCCAATCACCTGGAAAGCTGATTATCATGTCTGAAGGCAAGGCATGATTTGGACTTGCATGGTTAGATCCAACTTGAACCATGCTTACTCAGCCGTCATACCCACTGAGCTGCACCCAGGGTCCCTTCCCAGCTGTCTCCAAGGTGTGACTTTTTTGAGTGTGTTTTCCACATCAATTTGACTTTCAAGTTAGCTGTAAGGTGGATGGGGGAATAGTCTGATCCCAAGACAAGACTTCAATTTAAAAGGCTTCCAGCATCTTCAGCATGGCAATATCAGAAAGAAAGTCCAGAGAGCTATGGCCCTGTCACTGTGACAGATATGGATTAGTGGCCACAGATCTATCTTCTTCTTTTCTTCTTTATTAAAGTAGCTACATAGTGTGAGAGCTTAGAGCCAACTTGCAGCAACAAATCTTGAATCTGATTGGCTAGCTTGCAACCTTTGCTTGCTGTAATAAATAATTATAATGAACAAAATAGAAGCAAACAATTATTTTTGGCAACAACATAACAGTCTCAATGAATTCCACCTCACAACACCCATGGCCCCAGCAAGTGCACATCTGTGATAGTGCTCATGCCTGATAGTGATAGGGCTGAGGCCATCATCCTGTTGAAAGCTGGAATGCCAGTCACAGTGGGGCATAATGAAACTCAAGATATGGAGTTCTTATTGTCTACTAGCAGCAGCACAGGATATCAGTGGGAATACTCACTAATAGAATGTATAGAGGCAGAGAGGAGTACTGGTGGCAGACAATCTGACCATAGGAAGTCAAGAGCAACTTAAGATTCTGGGAGTAAGTCCTAGTCTTATATACTACAGGCATTGTTTATACATATTATGTACTATTACCCAGTATAGATTTATCATCATATGATGTCATGGATAGCATGTGCTGGTTGATTATCTTATCATATGAGTTATCCTCATCATGTTATCCTGTGAAATAAGAGTCTAGACCTATGTTGTCATAGATTTTGAGGATCAATCAACCTCTCACCCATATGGTTTCAACAAGGTCACAATGTCAGGCTGCCACTTTTTCCTCACATGCATTACTCATATCATTTCACTGGCAGACATGCCTCAAAGTATCTGCTTATCTTAAAAATGGACAAAATGACAGGAAAGTTCATAGCTGGATTGATAATGTAGCATGGGTTCTCCAAAATGATCACATGTGAAGCCACAGGTTTTTGAAACACTATGGCTGTCATGCTGCTGTGTTTTGCACTCTTGTTCCTACATTTAGATTGGCTACCTGAGTCTTTATCTATGGTTTCAAGTAGTAGCAGGCCCCCATGTGTCACATGGACCTGCTTTCATCTTCTCAAATACTCTGGCAGGTCTTTAGTGTTGAGCAGAGCATATAGTGTTGAGCAGAGCATGTGTCTGTGAGGGAAGGCCACCAGACTTACCTGGGTGGTTGGGACGAGCACAGATAATGGGTGTGAGACAGAAAGACTTGTTCTATTACATCAGGGAGGCTTCCCTGGTATATATACTGTACACTAAGCATCTAAGCGATCCCCAGTGGGTATTCAAAGACCTTGCAGTATCTGCATGCCTTATTACATAAGGTCCGGACTGTGTCCAGTATGGATGTACCGGGTCTGGTGCAGTGCATTGCAGAGTCCAGTGCAGACTGACTCCAGATAGTCATGGACTATGTCCGGATGTCCTTCATACTACTTCTAGTCTAAAGAGGGTGTATGTACTAGGTACCCTACTTATCTATTCGACACTCCCCCTCGCTAAGTGTGCAGTAAGCACGCATGCAGAATAGGAGTGGGATCAATGGAATTGTCCATTTGAGTAGGACCTTGCTTGTTTCCGACAAGCAGAATCGGACGTAAGTCATGTCCAGGCTCTGTTAGGGACAAGTGGATCCATGTGGTCTGTCTAGAGCGATTGCTCAGGGTCATGTGTTCCGTTTCTGTGGATGAGTGGGCGGGTGTAAGCTGGGAACAGGACTTCCAGCTGACTATTCCATTGGCCAGTGTGGGGTAGTATCCGGGTTGTGACCAGCAGGGTAACTGGGTCAGATGCCTTAATCGGAGTCGGTGAATGCAGTGGTGTCAAGTCTGGACTATCCGTCGATGACTAGCACATAGGGTTGCGTTCCGATGATATATCAGAGGATATGCTGTGTGTTGTCCAGGTATTCCTGTGACAGGTTTGTGCTATGACAGGAAAGCGTCGTCATGGTGTAGGACTCGGATGTGTCCAGTCTTGTTCCAAGCATGGTATAGGAGTGACCCTATGATGGACTGTAAGCAGAATGTCCGCATTGGATTTGATGGGCTCGCTGTCCAATCAAGATTAGTGTCCTGCAGGAAAGGGGAATGTGTGAGCCATGCACAGATTTGCATATTGCAACTGTGACAGTCAATGATCTTCTCCAGGTATGCAGTTTGGTCTGTTAAGACTTTCCAGCCTTTGAGGCAGGTAGCATTGCAACTGAAGGGATTTCATTGGAACTTTAGGGTTCCGGGATTCCCACTTCCACTGACCTGCATGCAATGAAATACATACAGAAGTCATGAAGAGTCCAAATTTCCCAATGAACCAAACACCCAATCTTCTTGATAATATAGGGACAAGTAGCTCCCAATGTGACCTAATTATCCCAATTTTCCCAGATTTTTCCAGATTTCTTCCATTGAGATATCAATGAATCTTCATCCATTGATACTATGTATATTGTTATCTTACCTAACTACACTAATCTTGTGGTTAATGTTAATCCAAGGCTGCACAGTACTAAACACCTATTCATTGTATTGCTTAGAGTACTGCCCAATTGCCACTCAAGCACAACATTGAGCAGGTAAGGCAAACCAGCTCCAAGAACCAGTTCACTCTTGATTTAACTTGGTTCAAACTAAGTCAGTTGTTTTGATGAACATAGCCAAGGTTTCTATGGAGATGCATAGCCACAAACCTGTGCAAGCACAGCCACGCACTGCTTTCAAGCTGCCATCCAATGAGAGGAGGAAAGATACACAGCCATGCATAGCCATGCACAGCAACAAAAATAGCTGACCAATGGCATTAATACTCTAGCATTGCCTTGCATTGCCATGAGAAGGGCACCAATGGCACAAGAAGCTCAGCAGAGCCTGGAAGGATTTGCATAGCCCAACATAG
>QFES01011257.1:0-16369 GCA_003316375.1 Tylopilus plumbeoviolaceoides | reverse complement strand
TACTGAAGTGGCTCAGTATCTTCCACAATGAACCCCCCGGCGGGCACCTCAGACGTTGATCGCGTTGCAGTAGATGCTACAGAATTGAAAGCGTTGTCAATACGACGTCTGAGACGAGCGGAAAGCGCCAGAAAAGATAGGTCGTCTGACATTGTCTAAGTGAAGAGTCAAACAATACACTAGCTCTGTTCTAGCGCCACAAGCGTTGACTTGACCTCGGCTACAGGCCCAATCACCGCTTCAGTGAACGTCCCCAGCTCTCCTTTCAACAACTTTTCAAAAACAGCAAGTAACCCTGCTTTCCTTACCTCGTCCTTGAGTATATCCCGCTGCGTTGGTCTTTGAAGATTGGACAGGAGATTACGAATACAGACAACACCTCGGTGTACAAGTCCCGGATCGCCGACGGCCACACTGGAGTCCTCATCTACTTCATCATCCTCCCCAGCATGGACGCTAGGGTCGATGAGTTGCACCAGCACAAGGAATGCCCTATGCCGTTCCGTTTGGAGATTGAATATGGCCTCACATGCTGTTTGCACACTTGTTAGCATCGCCAAAGCCCCTGATGCTGCCAGTCGCGTAGGCAAATCCTCCACGTCTGACATGGCAAGCAAGACATGGATCTTTGCCTTTGAAGGTCCGTCCCGCGATGACGACGTCCCCGTTTCGCTGCCTGCTCCAGCATATCTTTCAAAGACGGTTTCGGACCCTGCAACCAGGTTACAGATGAGCTCAGTGGCAGCTCTGCGCATGAGGGTATGGTCCTCGAGCATCAGTAGTTCAACTTTGCTGAGAAGATGTGGGGTATTCGCCACACGAGACGCAAAGGTCGGACCATGAGATGCAAGATTCGTGAGGGCCATCATCGCTTCAAATTGCTGGAGCATGCTTGCCGATGGGTGGAGGAGCAGTTGGGAAAAGGGTCGAATTGCATCGAGTACATTACCCTCGTTGGGACCAAACACTTGAATTGGAGGTGCGGTGACGGCTAGCTTGACCAGTGCCTGAATGGCCGGAAGTGCTTCTTGAGGGAGCGACTCCGGAGATGAGGAGAATTGAATGATCCGGGTCAGCGTCTTGGAACCTCCACCTCTCAAAATATCCCCTCTGCTTTCCTTATTCTCTGTGAGACTTAGAAGCACCTGGCCCACGGAACACCGGATCCCTTCACTATCCAACGCCGATGCCGTGGATAGTACGTCCAGTACCCCGCAACTGATAGCGACACGACACCGTGCTTGGACTTCGCTCTCAGATTCCAGGGGGTCAGGCGATTCCTCGGCTCCCTGCTTGTCCGACTGCTTTCCACTCTCGGCCATCCGACGCAGCTTCGCAATCTGCTGCTGCTCCTGACTCAACCGCGGCTTGTACGCGCAAAGGTTGGAAATGATCACGAGAATCCCGTAGATAAGCGTGGAATTGTTCGCCGCGTCCACTGTAGCCTTGCGCTTTGGAACGAAAGAGAAGAGTCGCTTGAGGAACGCGCTGTTTGCCAAGTTTTTCTTTACTGCGGAATTTATGCTCAAGTACGCCAATCCCTCCACGGCCTCGGCGAGACAGACTCCTATGTCTTTGCTTCTCATGATCATGTCGCTTAGCTGGGCTGCACGGGTGACGTCTTCTCGTGCTACCAGATTAGTCGTGGGGGCAGATCCAGCCTGAATTATCGCTGCATCTTCTGAGGATCCATGGGCTAGTTTGACGATCGCGAGGATGGCTACGACGCGCAAGGCATCGTCGGTGGTCTGGGAGGATTTCTTTTGTAGCCAGGCGATAGATTCTTCGGAGAAGATCTGCCGACAAGGTTTGTGGCTGCAAGCCTGTGCATACAGCCGAGCCAGTGCGAGCGAAAGCGGTGGCGAAATGGATATTTCGAGCGTAGTGAGGAGGTCCATAAAACCGTCTTCCGTGAAGATCTGTGAAGCGGATTTCCAGTCGACCTGGAAAAGCGCACAGTGGAACGTGGCGGACTCCAGGAGACCATCCTCCCGAGACTGGGACAGGTTGCTTGCGACGAGGGGTTGGAACGCGCGACACAGAGCGAGGGTGCCCTGGTCTGGCTCGTCCCCTCCAGCCTGGCTTTTCTCTGAGGATTTGGATGCTCGAACGCCTTGACAGAACGCGGAAAGAAAGAGATACGCTTTCGAGCGCAAGTCGGGGGATTGAGAAGGCACAAATGCAGTTACGATACAAGACAGCTCGTCAGGGAGTAGTGAGGATGGATCCTTGGACTTGACGAGTAGCGCATCCATGCGTTGTGTACTTGAGGCCATGTTGATAAGGGGGCACGTCGTCATTTCAAGCCATATCCATCTTCAACCATGAGCGCCAGCAACAGCGCTCCAACATCTGTTCGTGGGATCAGAAACACTACAATCGATGCCAACCATACAGTTTTATTCAAACTACCCAATGGCGAAGTGCGTAGCATCAAGGTCGAGAAGGACTCGTAAGTCCATGTTTCGGATGCAACTGTCATCTAGCATAACATTTCCCGAAGAACCGTATCTCTGGGACGAGTGGGCTCGTTCCCTGCCAACGAACTCGTTGGACAACCCTATGGCTTTGCCTATGAAATACACGAAAAGAAACTCAGATGTCTGCCACCCCGGACAATGGACGAAATCGGTCTGTCGTAGGTCCGTGTTCGTTCCTTGAGCCACTTTGCTAATTATCTAGTGGTAGAGGAAACAGATGCGACGAACGAGCTCATCAACGACGGGGAGTTCGTTCAACCGTTGACTTTGGAGGGAATACAAGCACTCAAAAAATCTGGCGTCCATGCTTCAGTACGATCATGTTATGCATCGTGACAAACCCTCAAAGCGAACCTGATACCCCAGGAAATTATCAAGGTTCAAATCGAGCAACACGCGAATTTTTCCCTCAAGACAGAGTATAGCAAGGACAAGTATAAGAAGCGGAAAGAGGCAAAGTGAGTCACAAAACAAGGGTAGCAAGCTCCGATAGCGACGACGCTCTTCACAGGTATTCAAAGAGCTTCGAGATAATCGAACCCACGATCTACAATATTTGCGAGTACTGGTTCAAAAAGGATCAAAGCAGGATACGAGACATTCGTCCCGATACACTATCTCAAACACTGAATCTGGCCAACGTGCGTCCAGGTGGACGTTACATCGTGGTCGACGATGCCTCCGGGTTGATAGTCTCATCTGTCCTCGACCGGATAGGATGCAAGTATACCTTCCTGCGATCAGCTACGACAAATTGATTCTCTTTCAGGCGAAGGACAAATAATCTCCATAAATGACACCGACTCGCCACCTGCGTATCCCGTCCTGACGCTGTTGAACTACGAGAAAGAGATGCTGACTTCGGTTTTGTCGACTCTCAACTGGGCCACAGCCCAAGAAGATTACATGCCTGGTAAACGCTTTCTATCCACAGTCATCACATGTAATCAATGTATCTCCTCAGTTCTAGCCCCACTGGAGCCTACGTCTGGACGCATACGTTCAGAGCGCCAGCGTCTGCGCCTCGACAAACGAAAATCAACTTCAGACACCTTGATGAACACGCGGCAAGAGTTATTTTCAGGAGGATTCGACGGACTTCTCGTCGCAAGCGACTATGACCCTTTCGAGATCCTGGAGATGCTATCACCCTATTTAGCTGGGTCGGCCTCCATTGTTGTGCAAAACATGTTCCTCCAGGTATTCCTCTGGTTCGCATTCTGACGGTGTCTCTTATCGGATTGCAGCCTTTAGCAGAGTTACAAGCAAAGATGCGACTCATCCCTGGTTATCTCGCGCCCTCGATCACCGAGTCATGGTTACGTCGATATCAGGTTCTTCCTGGTCGGACACACCCGACGATGAGTACCTCCGGTTCGGGGGGATTCCTCCTTCATGCTATCAAAGTGTATGCTTCCTTGTTTCTCAGTCACTCCGTGGCTGATTCGGAACTCTTATTACCATAAGCTACGATGACCCGAACACTACAGCAGCTACATTCCGGCAAAATTTGAAAAAGGCACCCGGGAACGCGGAGCCACCATCTCCTATGCAGGTGGACTCGATGGACTGTGTCGATAGTGATGAACCATCACACTCGACATAACAACACCCGACAGCCCGACATCTCAACGCGATACCTCGGGGAAAATAGCGGTGATGAACTGTCCAATCTATCAGCCGGCAGGGTTTGTCTAGGTCAAATTAATCGCACCTCGTCCACAATGGTATAGGCAATATGTTGGTTTAAACGCCGATTTTGCAACACGGCGAATATACGTCGGGCCCCGCGACGGGCATTCGAACGACCTATCATATTAGCAGCTAGGTCTGCAACCAGTCCTTCAGTTAGTCCATATCCTTAACAGGTTGGTCTAGTCAAACCTGGTACCAGCGCCGAGAGCTTGCGATTAGCTTCGTCTCGACTTCGAAGCTTCTCCTCAGCGGTACGAGGCTGTGAAATCATCCTCAGCTTGCCTCCAGGCCACAAATTTTCCCGGAACAAGGTGAGTACAGGGAGAATGCGACTCTCTTCAAACAGAGATTGTAGGCTTTGCCGTATTTTCCTGAGAAAGGGACATGAATGCTAGTAATTGTGGAAAGCTTAACAACTTACTGCTCGATGGTATCGCCAAAGACTTGCTGCAAGATAATCACAATGGCCTGGCGACGAAGCCAGTTGTCTTTTTTGTGAAGTTCGAATATGGCAAGCACCAAGTCACAAATGGGGGCGGAAAAGCTTGAAGTACTCGTTTCTCCGTTCAGTGGCTTGAGATCGCTTGGCATCTGCATGAGAGTGTCCAAAGACACCGCTTTTCCAAGCTGTTTCATTGCTTGAGCAACGACTTCCTCGTCGTTGATCGCAGAGCCGGCAATCCCGGTGAATTCCGCCACCTGTCGCGTGAGACGCTGGATCATGACATCTAGCATAGAAGGGCCGAAAAACATGTCATCAATGCTCTCGGTGACGGACCGATACATCGATTGAACAATGTTTTGTCCAGAAAACATTCCTTGTCCTTTAGCAGTGTCATCGTCTTTCATCTCCGAAACAATGAAAGGGGAGTCCCGCGACAGAAATACACGAAGTTCTGTACTTTCACAAATCACTGGGATTGAGATGAGGTTCTGCACAGCATTCAGTATTGTCGTCGGGTCCGGCAGATGTGACGCACCTGCATATATTTCTCCAAGGCTTGTCTCCTTGTGTCGACAAAATTCCCCGACAGCGATGTTACCAATCGTTTTCCAGGGAAGTCGAGGTTGCGAACTACGGTGTACTTGTCACGAAGCTGGTTTTGCATTCGCAGGAATTCATTGTACCGCCGTGCAACGACCCAGCCAGATGAAAAAGTGCCGTCCGGAGACAGTTGCTGCACCTCAACCAGGTATCGGACCACAGATTTTCCTTCCTCCTCGGCGACAGTTGAACTGACTATGGAAACCTTTGTTCTTTGCGGGACAAGCCGGTTCGTAGACTCTTGTTGCTCGTACTGCGTTTTTTGAAAGTGCAGTTCCCTGAGTTCTCTGCTCATCGAGGCCTTCGCCTTGCGAAGGAGGCGAAGTTCTTGAGTATCTCCCGCTAGTTCAGCCTTCTTGATAAGCATATCGAGAGTTGTCGCGTGGAGTTCCAACTTTGATATCCCGTTGCTGAGGCGGGCAATCTCATACGAAAGTTGGAGATCGCCAGGTCCTGCAAGCTGGAATGATCCCTGTCCAGCAACATGAGCACTCTCCATCGTGTCATCTTCGTTCTCCTCGTCCGCACTTAACCCTTCCTCATCCCCAAACATCCCACGCGATTTCTTGCCGACCGGAGCTGAATGGATGAAGCTGCCTGCTTCCTCCCCATTTTGGCTCTGAAGTGTGCTAGAGTGTTGCTCCGTAGCGATGATATCGGTCAGTGCGGCCTGGATAGCTTCCATACGCTCAGATTCGTCCATATTGGGTTTCATCTCATCCGGGTCGTTGAAGAGCGGCGCGCGAGAGATATCAGAGGACATGTCCGATAGGGGTGCCATGAGAACATCTATGTTACTACGAGATGTTGCGGGAGGCGAATAAATCGATGGACCTTGAATGAAGCGAGGTTGCTCCAAAGAGCGATTCGATGAGGAAAGAGACGGGGATGACTCGGAACGAATAATAAGGGGTTTGGGTCGCGACGGTGCTCCAAGGACCGGCGCAGCAGAAGAGAAAACAGGTTGCTGTGGTTTGTTAACTGATGGGGATGCTTCGACTTCTGGATTGGCGAATGACGCGTCTTCGATTACTCGGAACCATAACTCTGATTTCTGGAAATCTTCAAAATCACCCTCCATTTCTTGCTCCACCTCCCTCTGAGCTAACATGACACTGCGGCGAACTCTCTTATTCTCAACGACGTTGGGCATTACTTCATTGGAAGCATAACTCCGAATGGTATCGACATGCTTTTGCGAGACCGGGGATAAGGATGGGTGAGGCGGCGTGGCAGAGAAATACAGGTTGTTAATGAGGCAAATATCCTCTCGTAAGGTGGTCAAGTTGAAGGAGTCTTGGATTGGATGGTCTTCATCTCCAGAAGTGTAGTCTACCGATTCCAAAGGGTTCTTGAAGCTTTCTACGGTCAGCCAAAATTGCACGAGTAACGAGCGATGGCGGCGGTCCATAAATTCCATAAAGTATGAGAGGGACGTCGGGTTGCCGAGAACATCTCTGAACGGGACTCGTCGCGTGTTCATTTCGCGCGTGGTAGTTGTCTGGTTGGGTAAAACGTATGAATGGCCATAAAAACTCCAAGTAGACAGTGCTAACCGGATCTTGTTCACCGCCCAGGACGATAATTCGCTGTTCAACTGTGCGCTTGGCAGTGTATAGCCTGTCCAAAAATGCTACGACATCCTCGGTCCTCTCGCTATTCATCCATTCCTCGTTTTCATGGTTTGCTGATTGGAAATCAGCTTCCGGCCTGATGGGACGCGTCGAAAGACGCACCAAGCAATAACCTCGTCCGGCGAATTTCACCCATTACGTCGTTCTTGAGGCGGCGGGCGTCCAGCAGCGAGGAACACCGATTGATGCTTCGAAGGAAGGATTCAAACTGACGGACGTCCGTACGAACGGTGATCACATCTCCTCCGGGTGTGATAGTCGATGAAACGCGGTGATGGCGGCGTGGTGACTGTGCTTCAAGGACGTTTCGGACCTTGGAAATCAACTTTCTACCGAGAATGAGCATAAATATAGTGGTGAACAGAAGAGACGTACTGCTGGTGTATGGCAGCTCCGGCCTAGGATAAAATTTAGAAGACGATCATTGAGAGGATGTTTGGTTACTCACGACTTGCTCGATCGTACGATTCCAGAAGTCGGGATCCGTGATCATATCCATGACTGGATATAGCACAGCGCATGCTACGATTTCTCGGACCACTGTTTTGAGGACCGGGCTTCGTGCTTCGTTTTCCGGAAGGATATGTGGAAGAATGCGATCCACGATGCCTCTTAGATGCATTTCTTCGCTCTGTTTGGTGAAGGTAGACGAAAGATTGTCCACGGCCGGATGTAACTTTTCGCCTTTCCCGACGTAACGGCTAGCTACAAGCATGTCGAGCTCTTCCGACTGAGTAAGATGACGTTCAAGGCCCGCGCCGCGAAGAGCGATCTCGGACTGACGGAACTGATCGATATGGGAGGTGACCTTGGGCAAGATTCGCTTGACGAGGAGAGACGGAATATCGATCGTCGCTGCGCGCTGCAGGAGTTGCTCGAGTGCCGCATGGAAGGTCGTTGACACGGCGGTAGGGAACGAAGGGGAGGACGAGATGTCCTTGTACCAGGAGAGAACAAAGTCACGAACTATGAGGATCATGATCTCGTTCAAGTTGGAGGAGACGACGGGCATGTCTTTACATAACGATGGCAACGACTGGGGAGACTTGTGTGACCATTGTGAACGGATGAGCACGGCCTGCCATGCGGCGGGGGTCGAGAAGGCAAGAGGACGTGCAGCATGGGAAAGGGGGTTCGTGGGTGCAAGTACCTTTGAATCGAGCCTGTATGCGAGAGAAAAGTACGCGACTAGGGACGACGTGACCACGAGGACGACGAAAAGCGGAGCGAGGACGAGGAGGGCGAGTGGCGAGGAAACGACGCGGATGACGACCGGGATGACTACGGCGACGATACCGACGAGGAGGACCGTCCTCGTCGTGATGACAGGACCACTTTCATAAGGAGTCATCAAGTCGTGGTCATGTCGGACTGTCGGTGGGAAACCCAGTTCCGCTTGTCAAAATTGCTAATGAATGTTACTCGAACCGACTCGCTCCTTTACTCGCTTCGGCCCACAGATATAAGCCCTGTGGTCGTCGCCGTGCTGCCTACACCATTCTCTCCGTAGAATGTCCTCCATACGCAGCACTTCTCGCCCACCCTCCACTGCAGAAGGCTTCTTATGTGGTGGTGTGGCCGCCTGTATTGCAGTACGTTGTTTTGGCTCACAGGTGCTCTTTTTTTGAACACAAACAGGTGACGTTTTCGAACATCCCAGAAGTCGCGAAGACGCGTCTGCAACTCCAAGGCGAGCTGGCAAAGAATGGCGGTGAAAAGGTCTACAAGAATGCTTTCGATGTCATGGCGAAAACTTGGAAAAACGAAGGCATTCGAGGTCTGCAGCGTGGTCTGGGCCCAGCAGTGAGTTTTCTGTACACTCGTGTGACATCTTCCTCACGTTCTTCGAGTATGTATACCAGGCGAGCACGCTTCTCTCTTTTCCCTTTCATCCTCGTGACCATTTCCCAGCTTCTCCTCAACGGTTCACGTTTAGGTATTCAGTGTCTGTTACCACGGTTTGCAAGGCTGACAGAATCTAGGATTTTATGAGCCTTTCCGTCAGACGATAAACCGTGTCATAGGCCGGCCCGTGACCGACCAGATACCTCTGACCTCTGTAGCAGCCGGTGCTGTTAGTGGGGCAGTCGGCGCGGCTATTGGAAGTCCACTGTTTCTCATCAAGGCGCGCATGCAGGCAAGTTCAACTCAAAAAGCCATCCCAAGCATAAAGTGACTGAATTTGACAAAGGCATATTCCCCCGCATTACCAGTTGGCGCCCAACATCACTACAAAAGCTCATTTGATGCACTTTCGACAATATTTCGGGCCGAGGGATTCCGCGGCCTTGTCCGTGGTATAGATGCTGCTATTCTTCGAACCGCCATGGGCTCTTCTGTTCAACTGCCCACCTACAACTGGACTAAGAACCAATTAGTCAAAAACGGCATCTTGCCTGCCGACAGTATCTGGACGTACCTGGCTAGCAGTTCTGTATCCGGTGTTTGCGTGGTAAGTTGTGAGGCAACGCGCAAACCAATTATCTGACGCGCTGCACAGTGCATCGTAATGCAACCCGCAGATACTGTGAGTGTGCTAGGCTGCTGACAACACCATCGTTGACCTCTTTGCCAGGCTCTCACTCGGGTGTACAACCAACCAACAATACGGTTGCCTGATGGACGTTTGCAAGGTACATTGTACAAGAATCCCATCGATTGTCTCTGGAAGACTGTCAAGACCGAAGGCGTATTTGGGTGGTATAAAGGTGTGTAATCAGCAACTATCTTCACCATGATTGACGTATCTTCGGAACAGGTTCGACAGCACATTTTCTGCGCATTGCTCCACATACGTGAGTGTTGAAATAGAGTACCTGAACCATTCTGCTGAGTCTCTATATAGGATCATTACCTTGACTGCCAACGACATCATTCTTAATCTTTACAAGGAGTTTGTAATTCAGCGAGGCATATTTTAGACGTCGGGCCTATCTAGACATATCCATCCTGTGAATAGTTTGGGGATTATGTGTGACGCATATGGTAAACCTAATGACACGATAACCAGAGTTTTTGCCCTAAGGCTTCCAAAGACCTCGCTGGTTCGATTCAGCTCAGGTTGCATACTATGTAACTATCCAGTGTTTTATAACGATTTCTTCAGCATTTAAGCGCCGAGGGGCTCGTAGCACAGTGGGAGTGCGTGTGATTCCAGCAAGGGTATCCACAAGGTCATCCGTTCAATCCGGGTCGAGCTCAGTCTTTTTTCTCTCTCGAAAGTGCCATCTTCCAGGATCAAAACCTAAAGATGACCAAGAATACAGCTCGTCGAGGAGTATCAAGCTGATACAAAATACACACTATTTGACCAGTGTCCATCTGGAATTTTTCCTGGTGTTCAAATACACTTCTCCACCTGAGGAGCGATCCATCCATGCTGACGGCTGTGAAGGTACCAAATTCGTCACCTGACAATCCGCCAGGTTGATGCACCGCATTCAAGTCACGAACAGGGATGAGCGGCTCACCAGATATCGTTGACCGGGCATAAAGGGACTCTGAGCGCAGCCTTCGATTGCTGATATTCCGGGAACATCCCATACGGTAACTTGCGCTGTTCGCTCTGCTGGATACTTGTTCGTTCTAGCATCCTTGACGACAACTACACAGAAAGCCTTCACGTCGCGAGGGGGACAGATTGACTGACAACTGTATCAGTATCCGGCAGAACCGTGACAATCGCGATGGAATACCTCAAGCTCTTGTTCAACTTCCTTCGAAACAGTATCCCGTTCCTGGACAGTTTTCTCCCGGATATGTCGAGCCAACCAGCCAGCATCCTCGGGGGTGATGGATGATACAGGGTTCTTGGTTGCTTCGATGTCTTCCTGCAGAGTATCGTATAAATCATAAATTTTGTCGGGTGGGTCATCTGATTGACTATGAATGTCCGCTACCCATGGCGACACATGACCTCACCGTCGTGCATGGGTTTGAATTTTGGGCCCGCACGTTGCTCAAGTCGCTCTGCATAGTCGAGTAGCCTATACCTTCGTTTTTCATACTCAGCCCAAAGCTGTGAAGCATGCAACTCTCGCTTCGTCTGTGGGAAGTGAGTGTACAAATCGATGAAAACGCCGATAGCCACACCTTCCATTGTGCGCTTAGTTTCAACTCTTCTTTTACGTCATGCGGTCCCACTCTTTGTTTCTGGCCATTTGTGTCCTCGACGAACTCTATGTATGCGATAGGGTATGCCTGTTTGCATGTCAGGCCTGACACTTGAGAACGGACAAGGTCACACCTTCACTACTGAGAGCATCATGACAGCAACATTGCCACCATCCGCTGTCAAGCTATTTAGCGTCGCAATGAACGGTCCACGTTGGAAACCGAGCTTCGCATGCCACGGTGCCATATGGGTTGAATTCCCGGTCAACAGAAGGACATTGGAATTATACGCTTCCAGAATCTCAGAACCATCCTTCCTCTCCGCCGAGAGCTGCAGGTGACTAAATGGAGCGAGGATGGGCTCATAATACAGTCACACTAACCTTTGCACCCACTACAGCAATTTTTCGGCCGATTTTTATTTTTCCTTTTCTTACAGCCCGTGCCAGTGTGTCATCAATCCGCGCACGCAGCCTATACCAGCCATCAGTCACCTCGAGCTCGGGTAGAGTTTGAACTGATGCAGCATCCTGTTCGGGACCACTGGCGGGACAAATTATGTCCGAGATGCAGAATACCATCGGCGATGCAGCCGACGCATCCCTGGTTGCTATCAACCGCAATGGTGGACGAGAAGAGCTGTTCAAGTCCCGTTCGTATCTGAGAGAATATTTAAAATGGAAAGTCAGACTCTTTTGGATTGGTCTGCTGACCTGTACATCAACTGACGAATAACTTCCAGCCAACACCAACGCTTCTTCAAAGGATCGCTTTCATACGCTGGATCGAGAACAACCATACCAGCCAATTTCCAGAGAATTAATGACCAGTGGTTATCAACCCACGCTTGTTTGGCAAGCGTGCAGCCTTTTGCGTGCAGTTCTTCCAGCGCGGCGAGGCGTCCTAAGGTAATTGAGGAGGAAGGATCGGGCAGATTCGAAGGAGAGCTAGAAGAAGTTGTAAAAGTGTAAAATGGGGCTGTCCGAGGGTTTACGGAACTAAGTTCCTTGAGATTTCTGAGACAAGCTATCAGGATGGAGCGGATGGGCCAAGAGACAAAAACAGACATTCCCATGTCTTCAAGTTGTGCGGCGGTGTATGCCTGCGGCCACAGGCCAGAAGCTGCGAGTGTTTGCCTGCCAAGAGGAGGGGCTGAGAGACAGAGTTGAGCTCTGGGGAGGGAATGTAGAATCGCACAACCTGTGCTCACTGAGATCAAAGATCCTTGTGTCACTGTTCGGCTTGTTTGGTCGAGATGACGATGAGACTGCAGGAGGATATACACGATTCACAACTGCCTTGGGTTGAGTAGAGTTTAGTGGAAACTCTGAATTTTCAACTATGGACGCTTTCGTCGCGACAGACTTTGCGGCGGTTTTAAACGGCGTCATGAACTTTGGTTTCGTCGTGCCGTTCCCATGTCTAGGGGTAAAACCTAACGCTCTTTGAGGTGCGACTTGATTCGCGACCGAGGACGGACGTATGGGTGACAGGGCCGGGAAAAACTGAGGAGGAACAGCAGACTGATACACGCGTAACGGTGAACTGATGCTCGGAGCTGATATTTGTCGGTGAGACGGGACGGAAGGCGTCATGCTAATCAAGGGTGATCTAAAAGGTGTGGCTTGTTGTTTGCTGCCCAAGCTCAGCAATGATTTGAATGGTGTTGGTTCTACATGTGTAGATCTGGATGGAGCAGGGGTAGGTGTTTCGGGTGCCTGAACAGAGGGGTGTGCATCTCTGGCAGATGAAAACGCTGGGCGCGGAGGAGACATCATTTGGGTGGAGCGATGAGAATCAGGTTCGATATGCGTTTGAGGCTGGTCGGGAACCTCTTCCTGCCATTTCCTCATTTTCTCTTTGGCGTCGCGCAGGGCAGCGGCTGATGGGAGGAAGAGTGATTTCGAGCTCCCACCCTTGGCAGATAGCCTCTGGAATCCGGGCATGGGTGTTGCGGCCGCGCTGGACCCAACGAACGCGTTGGCCGGATCTGGGTTGAACCACGAGGCATAGTCTACCTCTGGAAGTGCTTCGTCGTCATCGCCCTGCTCGGAGGACTTTTCAAACGCGGATGCAGTTGTGAAAGGTGCGTGTATGCGCGCTGTTTCGGTTGAGCAAAAGGGGCTTTCGTCGTCATCCTCAACAGGGCGGGTGACAGATTGGGAGAACTGAGCGTCAATGGCATCGAATGCGTCGATGTCGTCCTGGCTGAGGTCGTCTTGGAACGCGGGGGAGGAGAGACGCATTCGCTTGGTGGGAGGGGACATGGTGATGGTTGAGGTGAACGCGCGCGTGTCACATGACTTAGGGAGGAAGATCAAGCTTCAAGCTTCAAGAACGAGGACCGTCACGTCCGTTTTTCCAAAACACTCCTACTACTTTGACCCAACCCCATGAATGGAACTGCTCCTCCTCGTACTCCAAAACCACCACCACCAGGTCCCGCTCCCCCAGCACCCCTCGCTACACCTCCCGCCCCACCTGCACCCGCCGCTCAGTCCACCGCCCCACCTGCACGCCCACCGCTCCATCCCTCTACTGTGAACGGAACTCAGAAGGCAAAGAAAAAGAACGATGCCCCAGTTGATCCCGCAGCCATGTACGAAAGTCTCAAGAATCGCATCGCTGCCCTTGAAGAGGAGGAGGTTCTCGAGGAGGAAGAGGAACGACGGTTTGGTCTGCACGCAACCCATTAGTACATTGCCTATTGTCTCATCCCTCCGCAGCCGAGGAGGCCGTCAAGTCGGTCAAAGGTATGGGTGAGAATGCCATCCACGCCAAGTATATCGAATTAGTATGTGGTCGTGATGAACACACGCTACCTTCACCCATACCCTCGCCGATCTAGTTCGCAGAACTCAAGAGGCTTGAACGGGATCATGCAAAGGAGAAGCAAAAACTGGTCAAGGACAAGGATGCCGGTTCGTCCCTCTTGACCTCGTGCCATCCCAGCTCTCTCTCACCAGTACTCAAAGCCAAGGGCCAGCTCACAAAGGCGAACCAGACGAAAGCCAAAATGGAGAATTTGGCACGAGAATTGCAGAAGGTGACCGTTCACTGCACCTCGGAGGAAATTGCTAACAGTGCGTGCAGGATAACAAGCGACTTCGGGTACGTATTCATGTCTGTAACTGTTGAGCGAGGATTTGACAGTCATCTAGGAAGACAGCAAACGCTTGGCACAGTGTGTAGAGGAAGCCCAGGAAGAGGTACTTGGGATAACTTCCTCCAATCCATCATTTGCTTACTTGACTTCCCTCAGATCATGCAAATGAAAAACGACATGGCAAAGCGAGTTGACAAGGCGAAGATGCAAGACATGAAATACCGCGAAATGCCGGACATAGTAGTCAAGGTCGTTTGCCGTTATCGTGCCGAGCTGTTCTTCAAAATTTCGCGCAAAACCAAGCTTTCCAGGCTATTCAATGCCTGGACAGATAGGATGGAAGGGACGACCACGAAGAAGGGTGACGGGAAAGCAGCAACAAGTACTGGGGGCCATATGAACGGATCTACGAAACCAGACGTTGCGAGTACACACTCTTGGAATTCCACGAGCGCATCATCCATGCAGTTTATATTCTCCCATAACGGGCGGACGCTCGACGCAGACCATACGCCAGAGGAACAAGGGATGGAAGACGGCGACGAGATTCTCGCTGTAGAGCTTATGGACCTTACAGAGGGCCCTGGTTTGGACAGTTCGGTAAGTGGCGTGAAAGGTAGATTACTACACGATTTTCACACTGGCTTCAGGACGTGTTACCTGAACACCGGCGTCAGAAACTGAAGAAGAACTGGATAGATGACCCCATGGAGTACGTTACGAGTCGATCTTTTTGATGCTTTCTGAACATCTGCGTAGAGCTAAACGTTCCCTCGAGGATATTTTCGATAGCGTGTACGTCATTGTACATCACCATCACGATTGTCTTACAGTAACTCGACAGCGTGCGAGAACGCCTAAAGGAAGTGCTTTGCCAATACGAGCTTCGTGAGCGACATTTTGAGTGTGTCATTCGATCGAAAGAACTCGAAGTACTGCTTTCACGCGCTCGAGCCGCAGAACAAAAGCAGCTTGCGGATGGTGAAAAGAATCGAGCTGACAGGGCTGACGAAGAGGTTAGCTATCTTTTTTATTGTGCTCTGTTGGTTTCTAACAGATTCAGGCTCGGCGTATTCGAAAGGAACTCGAGGATGTACAGAACAACCAAACCATGCTCATTGATAAGCTCATCGCATGCTGTAAGGAGGTGGGCACGACTTCTTCGTCGATCAGCTTATTGCAGGTGTTAACAGGAGAACAGCCGAATGCGGAACGCACACAGCGCTTGTTTTCATCACTTCGAGAAGAGCTCGAGAAGCGAGGTAAGGTATCGGACAGTAACGGTGTAGGAAGCTGAATGTATGCGCGCGGGTCCATCCAATATACATCAGGCAAACCATCTATCATACGATGGTGTCTGCGAATGAGATTGGCGACTGTTCTGATCAGATCAGACGAAGTGTCCTGATTATGAAGTGGAAATAATCGTACAACAAATACAAGGCGATCACCGACATGTTTTACAACAACGCATCCAATTCCTCGAGGTTCACAACGTGGCCAGACTTGGTGAAAGTCTTGCCCTTTACAGACTCCAATCCTTCTCCTGCGTAGGTGACAAGGGGCGAAAGCTCGATTTCGACACCTTCCTGCAAACGAGCACCAGCGTCTTCCAGGAACCGTCGGTGCTGATCCAAAAGATCGCGGCGGCTAGTCTCTGGATCATCTGAACCTGTGCCAGGCGCATTCTTCAGCGGACTAAACTCCTCCTTCCGAGCGACCTCGAGAACGGCGAAGTTCTTTGTGAACGGGAACACGTCGAATACAAATAGCTCAAGCTTCATGCCGTTTGGCTTGCTAGGTTTGAGAGTTTCTCCGGACTGCAGGTCAACAGTCGGGATCTTCTTGCGTGCGATGTGATAGGCGAGCTCATGCTCGAAAGATTCGACAGACTGGAGGAAAGCAGTAGTGTAAAAGTGGTTGGCAATGTTGCCAGCGTTGAACTGGAGCTCGCCAGTCTTTGGATCGCGGAGTTCGGCTTGCTCTTTGGTGATTTCGGAGTACTCTACGACGCTGAACTTGTCTCCCCGGCGAGCAACAACGCCGACCGACTCAGTCGGTGACGTCTTTGGTACCACCTTGGCAGCGCAATCGGCCTGTCTGCCAATGCAATAACCAAGGAAGACGGGATCGGCAACCTTGACAAGGCAGTTGTCGACACAGTAAGCGTGAACATACTGTACGCCACGATTGACAAGGTCGGAGAGGACTGTGCGTGATTTGTTGGATGAAGACAATGGTGAACGAGTAGCCGCATAGAGTCCACCGTTGCCATCGGGAGCAACAGCAACGTGAG
>QFES01011215.1:0-20418 GCA_003316375.1 Tylopilus plumbeoviolaceoides | reverse complement strand
CGAGACATGGATGTCAGGGATGGTCTCGCTCGTGGTTCCCCGGACGGTTGTATTCCGGTGCGTTCTGAAAAGAATTTTGGACTCTCCATATTTGAGAGGCATCGAATTGACGAGAGCTTGCAGCTGGAAGTCTATGTGTTGAAGGGGCGCCTCGTGGATTTCGGTTGGCATTGTAGCGACGAGCTTCTGGGAGAGGTGGAAGTAAGTGAGCCTACTATATGTGGGATGTGGGTCAGTCTGACCCGAGGTCACGTACGCCGTAAAACTTACATCGTTACCCATTCAAATTCGTCCTCTAGCTTTTTCCGAATGTGCGCGTGCTCTCGAGTACTGATACCGTTGAAAGTCGCCTGGCCTCGTGCATCAGTACGTAGGTTGTTGGCCTTGTCAAACCGTGGCTTACGTACCAATCTTGCAAACGAGATCCTGTTGTTTGATGATACGTGCAAACGTTGAATTTCTTCGATTATTTGGTTGCACTTCACTGGTGAATATGATAGCAGCAACGTCAGCGTTAAAGTCGTCATGTATAGTCGATGCACCTACCAAGGTTCAACTCTTCGTCACACTCCGACCCGGAGCTGCGAGTCCTGTTGCCGTTTGGTGATCTGACTTCTGGTGGCGAATCGATCTTTTGATGGTGAGTGTATGGGTGTAGCGATGTCGAATCACAGGGATTGAGGGAGGTTGGGGTGGCAGTTTGATGAATATGAGGCTTTGCAACCGAGGACAGGGTGCTAGCGGGAAGAGACAAAGGTGACCGATTCAGACGCCCAATCGAAGGGTGACCTCCGGGCCTCCAACCTAAACCATAGTGGGACCGAGACTGGTACGGATGGATAATGGGAGGGTCGAAATGCTGTC
The DNA here is from genome assembly GCA_003316375.1 of Tylopilus plumbeoviolaceoides. Taxonomy (NCBI): domain Eukaryota; kingdom Fungi; phylum Basidiomycota; class Agaricomycetes; order Boletales; family Boletaceae; genus Tylopilus; species Tylopilus plumbeoviolaceoides. The sequence continues at coordinate 19,554 of QFES01011215.1, read as the reverse complement.
CTCTAGGCGTATCAGAAAGAAGGTCCGAGGGTGGCATGGCTCGTATGTGGGCGGCGGGCTCGTGGAGGGGTAGTGATGCCACGCACGGTGAATTAAACATATATAAGGACTTCACACGGGGGAGCGCACGACACGGAAGAGGGACTTTAGATACGAAACTCAAAGAGAGTTTACTGGGAACACGAAGTCACCAGCAAGAAGCGAGCTTGGGAGAAGTCGGTTTCAAGCGCGAAGCGTTGGTGTTATACGTCTGAGGGGCACGCGGGAAGAGTGTTGTCAGTGTCACAGAGGCCTCGATATGGAAAGGAAGGTGGTTACCTAAGCGAATCGATCCCTGGGCATGACGATGGCCTCGACGTGGCCGTTTGCCTCGGTGAGTCAATCCACGTCTACTGGCCCTTCTACTGGGGTTTGTTTTCAAGCTGATTCGTCCTCGGCGACGCGGCGGGTTTGGGTCGGTTTGGAGTCATCTGTGGAGGTTGGGAATGGGATGCGATGTACGTCTCCCATCATTCATTCGTACCTCTGCTCAGCGGCGCGTACCCATCGCACTCCAGATCGTTCTAGCGCTGATCATGATCTTTGGTATTGGCTTCGTACCAAATCGTACGTAGCCTGACCTGTTTGATGTGCGATATCCAGACGTGACCCCTGTGCCAGCTTCCAGAATCGCCGAGATGGTGGGTCACTTTGAGACGCATGACGCATAGGCTCATCCAGGACGCCAAGGCTCCTGAAACAGGGACGTTGTGTCGAAGCTGCAGCCGTCCTCTCCGCGTTGGACGACAAGCCGTTTAGCGACCCTGAGGTGCAAAGCACGTATCATGCCATCCGCGAAGCCGTCGACATCGAAGAAGGTACTGAAGGGCAGGACAAGGATGCCTGGGGCTCGCGCTCGCAACTGGGCGAGCTCTTTACCGGTGGTCGCACGCAAAGCTTTCGACGCGCCTCGCTCGGCATCGTCAACCAGTGTTTCCAGCAAATCACGGGGATCAACTTGATCACTTAGTGGGTCTGCACGCTCGTCTTCCTCTCACAGCGTGGGCTCATTCGAGGGTGGCGTCAGCTACGCCGTCATTGTCGTTCCAGAGTCGCGTTCGTGCCCTGTTGAATGACACTTACTCTTTCTTGTCTAGACGCTCTTGTTCCAACGACTCGGTCTGTCCGGCGTCACGTCGCGCATTATCGCCGCTGCCAACGGTACCGAGTACTTCCTCGCCTCTCTTATCGCCATCATCCTTATCGACCGCGTCGGCCGACGGAAGCTGATGCTCCTTGGTGCGGTGGGGCAGTGTCTCACGATGGTCCTCCTCGCGGTGCTGGGAAGCGTCAAGAGCAGCGGGGCACAGGTAGTGAGCGCCGTGTTGCTGTTCGTCTTCAATTCCTTCTTTGCCGTTGGGTGGTAGGGCATGACGTGGTTATATGTACGTCGACCGTGTTCTCATCTAGGCGTAGAGGCTGACCGAAGTGATGACAGCCTGCGGAGATCGTGGGACTGAGGATCCGTGCGCCTGCTAACGCGCTGAGTACAGGTACGTCGGGCAGTGTGCAGACGGCGAGATCGTGCTGACGGGATGGGTCAAGCGTCCAACTGGATGTTTAATTTCTTGGTTGTGATGGTCACGCCGGGGCCGTCTTTCAACAACATCCCGCGGAGGACGTATGTCGGTATGGGTTGCGTCTACACTATCACGTAGCTCCACCTCACCCGCTGGTCTAGTTTTCGCTGCCCTGAACGCCTTCATTGTACCCGTCGTGTACCTGTTTTTCCCCGAGACCGCTGGCCGTTCGCTTGAAGGTAAGTCCCCGTGATCATCTCCGTATCGCCTTTTGGCGCGTGTTGCTATGATAGACATGGACTTCATATTTGCGTTGGCATACATCGAGGGCGTCTCGCCGGTTGCAGTGTCGCTTCGGAAAGACATACCACCTGCTGGCTCACCCGAGGCGGATAGGATCCTGGGTATCCAGTCCAGCACGAACGGCGAGAGTTCTGGTGAACGAAAGTGATACCCCGAAGGCACACTGTGCATTTAAAGGGTGGGAACAGGGTTAAAGTATACTAGACACGCATAGATAGTCAAGGAACAGCAGCTTCGGTCCCCTTGGTAGCAGTCGCCGAGACGCAGGCCTGCCTTTTACGCTCTCGTTCGAAAGCTGCCATGGCATCGCGCCATTCAGAATCCCTTGGGACGCCCATCTTGGACACCGGTTTTTCTGGAGGCTTCAACGGACCAACTCTATGAAATGGCCAGAGGATATAGCTCAGTTTCGCGTCCACCAATCCCAGAGGTACCTATCGAATTGTCAGAACGGCAGGCACTACATGTGACGCGACGCACCGGTCCGAAGGTGTTGCTGTCAGCGTGCGGAAAGGCTCGTCGCCCTCGGCCCACATGTGTCCCTCTGGTACAAGCACCTCAGGCTCGGCGTCGGGGCACGGGGGCAGCGTCTGCACGACGTCGTGTGCGACGGCGACGACGCGCTTGGCGATCATTTTCCGACTGTCGACGGGGTCTCTGGGAGGATGCGTTGGACGTGGTGCGGGGGTATCAAAGGGGCGTTTTACCTGAGCGAGACGACGTCCCCTCTGGTGACGGGTCGCCCGGCGTGGACGCTGAGGCGGTCAAAGAGGACGATGTTGTGGTATGTGGAGGTGTCTGGATTGAGGATGGGCTGACTGGCGGGGGTGAGATGGGGAGGAGGGGGAGGAGGGGGACGGACCTGCATGCTTCTGCCTCGGACAGACTTTACGGCGTAGCCATAGTGGGTGAAGGCGAGTCCGAGGGGCAGCCAGTACACGCCCAAGTCAAGTTTATGTTTTGTGAACGTTAATGGGGGGTTTGTTGAGGGAGTTACTAAACATTCACACGGTATATGGGCTTGACTGTACCTTGTGGTTAATGTAGTCTACTTCCTGATTTTAGGGGGTCTAATCTAGCGTTATTAACCCGGCGCCAGAGAGCCTGGCGCAGGATCAACAAGGCTAGAATATTTCCGAGTTGTTCCAGAAAGCAGTCCAGTTTACCACCTATGATTCCTACGCACCACTCCTCGCACGTATTGCGTTACTGCGGCTGAGAGCAGACCCGTCCCCTACTCTCGTCTGCCGAACCCTTGCGATTGTCTATATCAGCCTTAGCATCTCCAGTTTCTTTGGGAAGAAATTCGAGCTTGCGGGTGGTTGGCTTGTGTTGGAAAAGGCGCTCTCAGCCAGCTGGGGTGATGCTATTCACAAGGCTGCCCTTGATTTTCTGTTGCAGCTGGCACGGCAGGCTGAGACTGCTCCAAAAGCTGTCAAGTGCTCCCGGATGCTTTTTGCCATGCTACTCGCGCTGCCAGTGCGTCAAGGGTTGTTTGCTTACCTCTGCCTTTTCCACTCGAATAGGTTCGCACACCTCGCTCCCACTCCCCACCGCATTCCCTCTTGGCTGCCACTCAGCACCTGCTTTCCATCATTGGAGAACAAGACCGAGCATACTGTACGTTGAGTATCGATCTCAACTGCTCTCGGCTCATCTGAAAGTCAATGGGGTGTCGTTTCAGAGATCCTCCGCCTGCCACACGTATCTTTGACCGCTGACTCCATATCCATCGAGAGTGCACAGGGAGAGAGAGGAAACTTGGTGGGAATTAAGAGACACGCGTTCTTCGCGGTGGGTTAAATGTATCTTCATGCTACCTTATCGATCGATATACTCACGCAGCCCAGCGCTAATACCTCGTGGTTGCGTCTCCAATATCCTTCCCACTCAACGGAGAGTTTCCAAGTAGATGCCCAGTCACTGCACGTGGCAATCCTAAACCACGAGGTCAGTCTGCCAGTAGCGAAGGCTAGTCGTTCAACTTGCCAAAGATCTACTCGTGTTTTCGGGTTCAGGAATCATAATCAAATTATCCACAATGCTTATCTTCAAGTCACGCACTCAGTGTGCATGTTCTTTCCCTGTTCCCCATTTTCATACCGAGCGCTGCTCAAATAAAATCCGCTGCGCTCCAAGGGTGACCTCGGCGGCATAAGACTGCATGCGCTATGCAAGGGGTCAGCGAAGGAAATTGGATGGCCGGTGCGACCGAGTGCGCAGGCGAGCACGAAAAGAAACGACAACGGTACAAATTCTGTAGCACTTTTCTGCTGCCGGCTCGAGCTTCGCATACAAGTTTATCGCAAAAGCCCTGCTCGACAACCTTCCCTTTACTCTCGCTGCGTATAATTATCTCCTCTCCACCCACAATCCGAATCTAACCCGACCCCTTCAGCAAAGTCCGATTTCACGCCGCCCTCAACGTTCTCATCCCAAAGCGCGCCGTCTCAATGCAATTCTCACATGTTCACGCCATGCGTCGACTCGGATTCCGCCTAGTTCGCAAAATAGCCAATTGCGTCACTGGGACGAGCGCGGCAGAAAAGAGGGCGATGGTCGGTGAAGAGTGCGACGCGAAGAACAAGCGCACACTGACATGCTCTATTCTGATCCTTTGCATCAGGAAGCCAGAACGCACCAACAAGGTGCATCCTCCCCTCTTTTTCCTCAGAACGACCTCTCACACGACTTACGTAGATAATAAGCTTCATGATATTGGGTGAACTGGTCGGAGCGACTGTCGAGCACAAAGAACACGCACTTCCTGATGTTGGTCCCGCATATCATAATGGCGTTGTATACGTATGGGTCTCTCCCCCCTTTTTGTTCAGCATGCGGCACCCAAGCGAACTTTGATCGTCAGCGGAACTCTCGACCCATTCCAGTTGTATCTGCCTCAGATGAAACTCATTCATAAAGTCTTCAAGGCACATCGCGTTCGGCATGTTCATGGTCCATGAAACAGACTCTAGGAACTCGGGGTACATCCATCTGCTCATTTTCACCCAATAAGCGCGCTCACGCAACTACCATAGGTGAACTGCTGAGCTTTTCTTGCATCTTTTTGATGGCGAAGAAGTGGAAAGGCGCAGGGATGGCGACCGGGTGTAGACTAAACGCATAGCCACGATTTTGATAACTGCACATGCACCACGCGGCAACAAAAACGATAGCGCGAAACGGAAAAAAAAAGCAAACGTACAAAGGGCAGATGACCACGGTCGCAATATCTCCACCACTCCAGTGCGAATATCCCTCGCAAAATCCATTGAGTGATCAATTCCAGGTACGACGATATCCTGCTCAGCGGCGACTCGCTTGAACTCACCACTGGGTTGTTGTTGCAGCAACAATGCAGGGAACTAGGCGGACGATCAACCGCAACGCGCGCGCGTAGTCGTCCATCCCGGGGGCGGGCACGCGATGCGTCGGCGACGTGGGCGAGGAACTAGGTTCCATCCCCAAATCGTCCTCGTCCTCGTCGTCTGCACTCCCCCAGGTAAAACTACCCAGTGGGTCACGCGCATCGCGAATCCACGGGTGTACAAATACGAGCCGGCAAGGCTCGGTCAACGAGAGCCTGCCTGAGGTCTGGAATTCGATGTGGCCAATCCCAGACGCCTGAGCGCGGTACCGGTTCTCAGAACCACCCCCAAAACTGTGGAGACTAGCAAGCTTTTTATCACGAAGGTGATGCATGGGAGGTGGAGCCGGCGATTGGCGAAGCGGGCCGGAGGCAAATGGGTGATCTGGTCATGCACCAACATGGTGTGCGCTTGAGGGAGGGAATTCCGTAGTGCTACGACGTGAGCGTGCATGCCGGCGCCATTGATGAGGGGAGATGTTCCCGGAGGTCGAGCATACGTTGCGAGGCTGGCAGGGGGACAGCTGCTATAAGATGAGGAAGCGCCGCTCCAGGCAAGCACCGTCACTTCTCCAGGACGGACTACGACCTCCTCCAGCAAGCGTCCCAGGGCCCCTTCTCCTTCTCCATAACGTGGCACAACATCGCTCTTGAAGATCCCAACCAATGGTTAAGCTGCATCTTCTTCCACCGTCGCCTTCCGAGATGAAGCAAGCCACAGTTTTTTTCGGACACTGAGAGCGTCAGGATCAAAGGAAACAAGCGTATCAGGATCGATCCCGATGGCGCTCGCTAACTCTTCACTGATGACCCCCGCCCGTCAATTTCCTGGAATAGCGCTGCATATTTTCGGGCGACTCCTTGTGGTTTGACCGCATATCGCCGAGGGGCCGGACGATGGCGAGACAGAAGGGAACGACAGTACTGAAGAAGTGGCCAATGAAGACGAAGAAGACGGCGGTGATGAGGGCGACGATGACGAAAACGAAGGGGACGAGGACGACGACAACTGCACTCCATTGGTGGATAATGAACTTCTGGGCGAGATGGACGAGTTCGGCTACACTGGGTTGGGTCAGGTCAACGACGACGACGACGAGCCATGGGAGGATGATCACCTAGGCGGAGATGCAGAGGACGGCGAGAACATGGAGTGGGAGGTGGAACACGAAGATCTCGCCCACGCGTACCTGTAATGTTGAACACAGCCTGTACTCTAAGGGTCCCTTACAAGGTCTTGCATGCGCTTGCAAGGCCGTGGGAACCTTGCAAGGTCATTCCAGACCGTGACCTTTTTGCTGATGTGTAGCACCCAGACCCCTGCCCTTCGATAGTCCAATGAAACGGGTGCGATCTGTGACTGGCTTTTCGACTCGGCCATGTACAGAGATAATGCCACACGTGGCGGTGGTCGCGTTCGGAGTCAGAGTTTGATCCGTCTCACCTCATGACCGTCAACTCCAACGACATGCAGCGACTCTTTCTTCAAGTCATCTTTTCTCACGCATTCTCTCCTTCAAGCATCCCCAAATCCTCCCACGCTCGCCACCGCGTTCGACGACAGCAGACAAGCATGGGACAGGTTCGTCACCAGCATCAACAACGCTCTCAACCCCCTCGACCTTGAGTTTCGCCATTTGGTGGACGAGCAAACTGGGGTCGAGATGTACTTGACGGTGCGTCAGCCATCTGCTCCGCACAGGTCAGTCAGTCGCATTGACCCACCCATTGCCGTAGGTGAACGTTAAGGACGACGAGGTTGCGCAGATGGCGACGGACTACACGCCCCTCGAGGTTGCCTACGTCGTACGTCACCCAACATGCTGAACGCGCTGTCCAGCCCGCTGACCAGACCACGCCAGGTCGAACAAATCATGCTCGCACCGCGTGAGTCGTACTCCGTGTCATGACAAAGTCACAGGCAGAGGTCGTCGTCTTAGCCAGCCTCGTCGCCAAGGCATGGCTCCTCAAGAGCAAGTTGAGCGACCCTTCCGCGTTCTGTGCTGCGCTTTGTACTCAACACTCCCCTAGACGTGACGTGGACGCTACTCGCTTTCGACGCGCGCGCTGCTCAAGCTCTTGTCCTACCTCAAGTCCAACTATCCAGACGAGTGTCTCGAGTGCACGATTTGCATGGAGGTGGGAATCCTGCCTTGTTTTTGAAAACGTGTTCGGTGACGCACCCTCTCGGTCGTAGATCGTCACACGCGGCGCTGGATGCAAGACGGCTAATTGCGAAGCGATAACCTATTATCACTGTTTCAGAAAGATGCGTGCGCGTCGCGGACTGCGTCCTTCCTGTGGAATGGACTGGCCACAAGATGCCGCGGGCCTCCAGCCTGTAGACGAGTCTGCTGTCATAGGTGGTCAAGACGAAGGTCGCCGTACGCGTAGAAAGAGTACGACCTCCAGTGACGAGGATGAAGATGAAGACGAGACGAGAATGGATGAGGAGCCTGCGGAGCCATCGCAGCCCAAGCAATCTCAGCGACGTGGGAAGAAAAAGGTCGTCATTGCAGAAGACAAGGACGAGGATGAGGATGAGGCTCCGCCCAGGTCTCAAGCTACCGGCCGCCGCCGTTCTACGACGAACTGCTGACCCTCGTTGGATTCTCTTATAACTGAATCTTTGATGTCTTGGTCTTGTTCCCGCGTTCATCTTGCCAGCACAAAAATACTCTATGAACTACGCGCACTTTCACTCCGAATTACTTAAATACTGCAGTATTACCCCTTTATTGACGCAGTCCTCCGAGTCCATGCCATCGCGCGGGGTTCTGCAACGCGACCTTCATCTTGCCCTGTACTGAGCGAAGGATCGATAAACCCAAACTTGCCCTTGTATCCGCCGCTCCTCTCTGGCCCTCACCAAACTGTTCGTTCCATTTGCCAAGGAACCCAGCGCTTCAGAGCTCGACGGTGCGATCTCCTTGGGCACTTTGGTAAAGTGTCTGGGCTGGATGGTCCGAGAGTAGCTCGAGGCAGCGGCATCCGACTCGCTCGTTGGCGCGTCCTGCGCTGAGGCCTCTAATAACACTTTCCAAGGCACGCTAACCCCTTCCTTGACCGCGTCGAGCGCAGCAGAGACGCACAAGTCTGCATGAGACGCGATCGTTAGGCAGGTATCGAACCACCCGAAAACGGTCCAACGCACGCTTCAAATACGACCCCGAAAAGCTGCCGGTCTGCCTTGCCAGTCCCTTGGCGTCCACGTCCGACGCCAACGTCTCGTCCCGCAATAAAATACGCAAGATGCCTGCAACACCCCATGGTCCGAGCCGCCTTGTTCGCTGTGAAACATCACCCTCCTTCGCGCTCCTTCGCAGGACCACCAGCAACCTACGCGGCAGTCGCGGCAGCACCCCATCGTCGAGATCAAACGGTTGGTTGGTCGCGCCAATCACCGCGACCCTCTCCACACCCGATCGACTCTTCAGTCCGTCTATCTCCTGCATAAACAGCGATGACCCCGCGATGCGCCATGGCGCCACCTGAGTCGCGCGCGGACGGGCGTGCCCCAAAGAGGGCGTCGATTTCGTCGAGGAATACGATGCAGGGGGACAAGCGGCGCGCAAGGCTAAAGACGGCCTTCACGAGTTTCTTGCCCTCGCCGATATACTGGGCAGGGAATAAGCATAGGAAAGTGGAGCTATGCGTGAGGAGGCGTACCATGTCCATGACGCCGGAAAGAGAGACCATCAACATCCGGCAGCCAGCCTCCCTGGCAAGAGCCCGCACAACAAGCATCTTCCAGTCCCAGGAGGTCCAAACAAAAGACATCCAGTCATGGCATGCTCTTTCATGAAGTCCGCCTAAAACGCTACGGGATGAAGGAGCGGAAGCAAAACCAAGGTCCTCACAGAGTGGATGGTATGCGGAGGAAGATGGACCTGCGCAAAAGTCATCGAGAGCGTCGCCAGAACGAGTTACATTAAATTTCATGAGGACCGGACGAAGCAACCTACCAGGGTCGACGATGCAACCCAGCGGCCGCTTTTCGTGAGTGCCAAGGTCTCCGTCTTGCTTGACCTTTTCAATTTCTACCTCACCTATGGTCGGCCTTCTTCATCGTGTTCGAGCTCAAGTGCCTCAAATTCGTCATCAGTGGCATACTCGGGTTGGCTCTCACGAATACGGATGCGCGCGTCTTTCGACCAGGCCCGTCGGAGATCGCGCGAAGGGCGTTGTGCTGCCCAGGTGTGATGTATCGCGGACCAATTATCTTCGACTGGCAAATGTAATATCGCTAGATGACTCGGAAAATATTTATGGCAGGAAAACCACCTAGTTGGGGGACTAGGCGAGCCGAGGCACGAGGCGAGCGTACTAGTAGTGTTTAGTCTATGCGTGAGAAGCGTAGTGGCTCGCATTCTTTCTCTTCTTTCCTCCATCTCCACCAGTAGCGTTCTGTCAGTAACCGTAGTCCTCGATTCATTCTTTTCGCACCCGCCCACCACTCCCACTCACAAGCCTCATACAAAGTTTCGTCGAAGCGACTCATTTGTCTGACGCTGCCTCACTCGACACCTATCGGTTCCGGCGAGATCGGCTGTTTCGGCGCCCAACCCGCCCTCACAGCGCGCTCTCCCCCGACAGGTTCGGGTTCAGTTTTGGACCGGAAGAGCCTTCAGCTTTTCGCCCAAAACCTTTCCAGCACCTTCGCCCGACATCACTCACGCTCTCCTTCCCTCAGAGCCACAAGCCACAACGCAAAGAACTACGGCAATCGTTGCACGCCAAGCGGAGTCCCAACCTCCTTTGGCCGTCCGACGTCGTCCCTGCCTCCCCGCGCCATAACGACGGCACGCCGCCCACCAGGACCTAGCCCGCCCGCGAAGTGTTCGTGCATCACGCAGTGATGACGGTACGCCCCAGGCTTCCTGCGAGGCCGTGGTACGCTCGGGACATGCTCAGCACGCGGGGACGACGTCTCGTGCCCCCCCGCTCTCAAACGACGGTACGCCCGCCCGCCGTGTCGTAGTATGCCTGGAAGGCGCTCATTACCCCCTACAGCACACCGGGACGACGTCTTCTGCACGCCCGCGACGCCCCACAGCGCGCGGAAACGACGGTGCGCCTTCAGGCTGCCCACGGGATCGTAGCACGCCCAGGCATGCTCAGTACACGGGGAAGATATCTTGTTCCCCAGCAAGCGAAGGCGATCCTGACGACGGTGCGTGCGTCCCATGCCAACCCGCGACGAAGGCCATACCCTAACCATATGGTTTGCTTGCTAGTACCCCCGAAGATGGCCTATGGCTACTTACCCGCGCGCAGGATGGCATCCTGCCCCAGGCTTCCTGGGGTGGGACCCAGAGTGATAGGTAACCTTTGGACTTCACTTTGTCCACTCGCCAGCGGGAGAGGGAAGGGAGGACGACAGGGCAATGCTGCCGGCTAATTATCGAGACAGGTGCGTCGCACGCGCGAATGAAGCGGGTGACGACGAGGTCGGGACGGCACGACGATGCATGGAGAATGAGGCTGAGAGGTGACGGTGGATCGAAACGTGTCGATCGAGGAGGAGAGGTGAAGCGCATTGGCGCATCCGCAATCGACCCCGGCTGACAAGGGAAGCGATCCGCGCGGCGAAGTGGTCGACGACTATATCCCCCTGAGCCACCTCCATCGACCGACCCGCGAACACCCCGAGCGAACCCCACAGCGTCGAGCTCGAGGGGGAGAGGGTGTCAGCCACGAGCTCCAACAAAGGACTTACCGACGACGACACGGACGCATCGGGGCCGTCTAGATTCCACACGAGGAGGTTAGGGACGTGCCAAACCAGCTGTCAAACGCGTTAGAAAATCAGCGCACGGCTGCACCAGACCTGTACCTCAATATGGTAAGTTGCGCGGCTTGCATTGTGCTGTCTGGATGAACGCAAGCTGAGATGGCATGAGGTTGCATTAGAAAAAAATCTCGATCGATGACAAAACCCGCATATTTACGACGTGATCAACGATACGCAGGGCTCATGAACGACATGGCCTAGGTCGGTGGGCGAGGTACAGCCGGAACCCCTCTAATGACAAACCCAAGCCGACGTGTCCAATGGGAGGTGGTACGAACGCCCAGTTCGTAGAGATCCTTGTCAACATTCACGACGCGTGAGCCCAACTTGCGCCGACTGAGCCCCCCCGGGCCGGATCTCATTGAACCGTGCAACTACCCCGTCCGTTTTTGGGCGTTTATCTGGGTCCACCCAGATCATACTGGCAATCAACGGTTTCATGAACTCAAAGCACCATTTTTCCTGCCATTCCCAAATCAGCCCCAAGTAATTTCGACTTCCACGTGGCAAAGCAACTAACTGACCTGGATGCTGTCCATCTTAATCGCGTTTCTGACGTCGAAAAGTTCAGTAGCAAACGGATCACGAGGTCCATTGAGCTGTTGACACTCTGGAGCATCCTTGTTGCCACCCCAAATGGGTATTTCCTTGGGACTGGTGTCTGAAGGTCCGTATCTCCTTGATATCCCGAAATCGATAAAATAATATTTGAGTCCGGGTGAAATGCTTTGCATTACCACTACAGGTCGTGTTTAGATGGGTGGCCACGGGGTAAAACGACTCAGGATAGAGGTGAGTAGGATCTAAGGTGATGTTTCTGTCCATGCAACTCTGTCAAAAAATCAACCAGGGACCAGAGAGCATACCCGTAACTAAACGCGCCGATGGACAATACGGTTCTTATGCACGGAGCGGAGCCCCTGAAAGAGTGCCAATACATAGCCATCCACGACCGCACGTTGACGTTATCTCGAACAACTGGCGGAAACACCCCACCGTTTCTCCAATAGTACCGAAATTAGGGTCGTTGTAGGGCCTCAGGAGGGGCATGGCCACAATCATTGCGTTGTCTTCACCATCCAGTGTGAAAACATTATAAAGGGACATTCTCTTCGTTTGATATGCTTCAAAGTGACTACTTTTGCGTCCGAGGTCCGCGTTGCATCCATAGCTTAACCGAACTAAGGTGCCATGTGGTGAAATACCGACTGCAGGAAGGTGGATACGTACCTCTAATCTCTTCCCAGGTTCACTAACTGACCAATGCCTATTCGACGCTTTCCAAGAGGGAACCCACTGGGGAGAATGGCGAGGACGTAGTGATATCCACGGTCGCCTAGTTGTTCGTAGCGATCACGCCACCGACCTGTGCGTCCTCGTCGATAATTTGGGACATGGTTGAACGGTGGTATCCGTCAGCGCAGAAGCTTCCGGAATCCGGATACCCAGATGTAGGGCCTTTCGGAGAAATGTATACTCTGCTTGGCGCTTTAGCGATCGACTCGCCCAAAGAGTCTTATCTGTTGACATGGGGGTCCGGGAAGTACCATCAAGAAATTCCTGGGTGCTCCAGGAAGGAAATATCGGTACCCCAGTTGAATCCCTACTATCGCAGTTCCCACCACTACAGCAAAACGACCACTGTAACTCCCATCACGTATCCAGGATGTCGATGGATTCTGAGGAGCACGCAACGGCAATCATCCCCATAGATCACCTTGGGACCGCTGGTACGTTGGCCAGACAATTTGTCCTCTTTCCTATTATGAGGCGGGCGACAATTTTGCCAAGGGATCCGTTCTGATCAAAGCAACACTGGAAGAAATGAAAGAAATCAAGAAGTTGGGTACCGACCTCAACAATAAGGCGACTTCTTGTTCAATACAAGGCTCAAACTTGAAGGGCCAGTATTTTTCACTCACAGCCCGCACATGTCTGCTCGTAGCAATAGCCTGAGGGTACAACATGAAGGGGCAGAGTTACAAGATAACCACAAAACTCTCAACCCTTTCAAAGCATTTTTGAATTACAGAACAGCCCAATTATTCCATGCAGCATAAAAGGCTGTCTTTCTTCAGCCAAAGGTTTGGACCCTGCCCTGATGTGCGACGTCTACTGAACGTACCGCTGATCAGCGTACATCCGAGGAGGTTGCAAGAAAGGAGAAGAAACCCGAAGCTGGAGGCCAAATGCGTGCAGTTCCAAGTACACACCTTTGAACGGCGCTGTGCGAGACGCAGATGGCGGGTGATCGGGACAAACGTGTGTTTATTGTTAGGTACGTGTGCGGTAACGACTGGTGGTACGGCTATGGTGAGAGGGGGGTGTGTGTGGGCGCAGCGAGAGACCAGAGACGACGAGGCCAAGGAAGGGAGGACGAGCGTAGGTGGTGGCACGGAAAAGAGAAAGACGTGCTATTGCTAGGAGTCGCTTGTCCGAAGACCTACCGCTCCTGTCTGCCTCGTGCCTCGTTACGATAGGGTGGCACTACCTTCGAGTCATCGAGCGTAAGAATTTATTTTCTCATTTGTCTCTGTGCTCACACTGTGTCAGGCGCAATACCACCAGACGCAGTCATCGCCGGGATCTCTATTGATCTACCTCACGGATGTGGTGATAATGCAAGACAAACGACCGACGATGCAACGAAAACAATTGCTACTACAGACCCTTTCGATGATAATCCTCTCGTTTAACAAGCACTCACGCTTGACGAAACTACCTCAAGCTCGCTCAGTCATGACTGTCAAGTTCCTGATTTGGGCGTCGCTAGCGGCAGCCGAACATCGGCTGCTTCCGATTTGCAGCCCCATCCCGCAAGTTCTCAGACAATCAGCATCGCACAACTGCAAATCCGAGATTCCATATTTAATGCAAATTCTAACGCCCATGGTCTCACAGTGAACCGTGACTCCCGGAACAGCAGCGGTGGTTTATTTGATTTTTGGAGTATATTTTGCCACACTGAACGCGCCCATAGCAATCATCTCTCATCAGCCCATTGACGCATCGTGATGCAACGGTAGCGTGCATAGTGACTTGTGCTACACGTGCAATTACGTTTCCAGCCTGGCCATTCGCGGTTTCTCATCCGTCCATGTAAGCAGAGGAAGTATCAGCTATAGAACCATCAAATAACCCTGTATAATTCCAACTTGGATAATAAGATCGCTGTAGCGACGATGCCGAAAGGGCTGATGCTATGACCTTGATAACCAAACCGGATCCACCACATCGCAAACAGAGCAATGAGGATGAAATCTGTGGATCATCGCTGGATTACGAAATCTCCATGACAAAGAAACTTGTCGACGGATTCTCGCTGAGAGACGGCCCGCAGGGCTTCGAGTGCAAAGCATGCATACAAGGCAACCATTGCCATAAATGAGCAACCGCCGAAATCGTGAGCCTGGTGAACTCACATACGAACGTCTGGGGGTAAGCCCGAGTCCGATACTATCCGAGTCGTTCGCGGATGACAGGATTGGAAAGATCATGGTCGGTTTCATGGAAACAAAAGGTGGACTTGAAACACCCACGAAGGTGAAACAAGACTTGGCATGCGTTGAACAACGGTATTCGTGCTCACCTAAAGCAATACGACAATGGCCGTAAGCTCACCAACAAAGATTCATCAGTGGCGCCTTGATCGCAGCTTCGAGTTAGCACTCGCCCGTGACTTACTCAAATCACTGTGGCCCAAAGCGAAGGCCCACTCGCAATAGGGCGTACATGAAAGGCGTGCCCGACATGACACGGTACGAGAGATGGTCAAGCAAATGTCATTCATTCAAGAACTCGGAAAACCTATTTGGGTACTCAGTGCTCAGTACTCGGTACTGGAAGTCTTCGTGTGGATTCTAGATCGAGTGCGGGAATGGGGCGCGTAAACCAAGTGTCTCAGAGCGCACTGCAGCTTACACCTAGAGTCTGGTCCGAATGTGAGCCTGAGTAATAAGAATGACGAAGGAGCGAATACTCCATGGTGAACTAGCTCATATACTTCTGAGGAGATATGGTAGAAGATGTGAATCTAGGGTTGAAATTATTAAAACCCCGCCGATGCCGCTGACGCTGGCACCTTCCCTCGCTGACTCCCAACTCCCAAATCTCAGATCTTCTGTCGGCATCGACCTTGCTGGCTGCCAGCCTCTGGACTCGTGGCGTGTCCTTACGACCAGGCAACAAGCAACCTCGTTTGATTCATAAGGACAACTCAAGAGTGCGTTGCGCCGTTCATCATCAAATTCCTTGGACCATCATGAGAGAGGAGGGGGCAAAAAACGCTTGTGAAAGTACCGCACACCCAGCACGTTCAATCCGCACGGGACAGAGGTGTGACAAGTAATAATATGAGACGGCGGTGACACAAACGGTGGTTTAATATTCAATATTCAAGCCTGATACACCATGAGGTATGCTCAAAGCAACATCCTAGCATCATTTACCTCCGCCTTCTACCTCCTCACTCAATTCAGATGACCGCCGGTGCACGGTACGTCTCATTTCGGACTACCTGCCCCGGTCTCTCTACGCGGCGGTGAGAGACAAGGACGGTCGAGTCCATTGAGCCCCTTAATGAGTGCAGTCACAACGCTTTAGCGGAGATTGACCTCGTTCCCTCAAGTTGTTGCTCCTTGTTTGCACAACATCCTTCTTTTCCTCGGCCAATTTCACGGTAAGGTTGCGCGCAGACAAGGGTTACTAACACTGGTCGGCACCACGAGGTCACGGCATCAACGGATGGCATTTGCCTCCACTTTCTACTTCCCAACCATCTCAATTCAAATGACCGCCGGTGAGACGGAATGTCTCTTTCAGGATCGCTTCCCTGTGGCCCGTTATAAGGCGGTGAGGAACGACTCGGGCGTTGGTGTCGTGGTTGAGTCCCTCAATGAGCACAGGCGTGTCGCTTTGGCCGAGATTGACAATGCTACCTTTTCGTCTGTCCATTCCCCTCCAGTTCATGCTGCTTGTTTGGTTGATGTCCTTCTTTTCCTCAGCCCATTTCATGTCAAGGTTGCATTGGTAACAGGCGTTGGCTGCTTCACGGATGCGTGAGTCAGTTCGATCTTCACCGTAACATCTCTTCACGTAGCTGCGTTCTTCAAGCTATGATATTTTCGCCATCGGCATCGCTGCGACGATGGTCGGCATTGTCTACGTACTGTGCAGGATCTTCTTTGGTCGTAAGCGAATGTGTGAGTGACGAGAATCAGTGCCTCTTCTACACCACTGAGCGTTACCATCTTAGATGGCGTAGAACTTATGATTATGGTCGTCGCCGCCTTTGCACAAGCCGTCTCTGGCCAAGGACCTGTTTTAAGCATCGTCGGCATTCTAATTTTTTGGCGTTCTATTGTAAGGCTGTTGAACTTTCCGAGGCTCGGAAATGCTGAACATGAGCTAATTAACTGGGGATCGGAACCGGAGGAGACCACCCCTTGAGTGCTATCGTCACATCTGAGTTTGCTTCCACCGAACCCGTGGCTGTTTGATGACGGTCGTGTTTTCCTTTCAAGGTTGGGGCCAACTTGGTATGTTAGACGCTTTCATTTCATCATTGTGTGTTTACCGTATGTCAGCTGCATCTCTCGTTGGACTCGCTGTCGTTACCGCCTTCAATCAGCCGTCTAAAATGGTGGATTATGCTTGGCGACTCTTGATTGGGCTTGGATGATCGCTCTCTACTTCCGCCTTACCATCCCGGAGACGCCTCGTTTCACGATGAATGTCGACCGTAAAGTTAATCGAACAGCTCATGATATTAGGAACGCGCTCGCGAATACGACGCACACTATCTACGCCGATGGTGACGGGGCAGATGAACCACGTGTCGCTGCCCCCCGTGCATCCATAAATGACTTAATTACCCACTTCTCCCAATCAGCAAACTTAAAGGTTCTGTTTGGGACACCGTATTCATGGTTCGCGCTCGATGTGAGTAAAGCATAGAACAGGCTTAGCCACGCGCACTGACCATCTTAGGTCGCTTTTCATGCTCTCACCCTCGATAGCAGCAATCTAATCCCGTCACATTCAAGTCATTCTTCCGATCCCGCTTGCGCGAGGTTAGTCCAAATCTGCCTCGGGAACACTATTTTGACCCTTGATGGTTATCTTCCCGGGTTTGCGGCTTCTTTCCTGTTCATAGATGTCTGGGGGCGCAAGCCGATTCAGCTCATGGGGTTCGTCATTCTTACTATTTTGTTTTGGATTATGGGTAAGTGTATAGTAGGTGCTCGTGCCGAGTATGTCGTTTGACGAGCTTGCCCAGGCTTCTCAAGTCTTAGCAATTCCGCGTATACAGCTCTCTACTGTCTCGCCAATTTCTTCTCAAACTTTGGGCCCAATACCACCTTTATCGTTCCCGGGGAAGTCTTTCAAATTCCGACCCGCTATCGCTCTACTGCACACGGCATCTCTGCGGCGTCTAACTCGGCGCAGTGATTTCACAGCTTGTTTGCGCTGCTGTGTGTCAGCCAGCACCTGTGTGTGCTCCCCGTCACTTGCAGCAGGTGTACGTCTCACACGCATTGCGACTTGTGTTTTTACCACTCACCGTCTTGTCTTAGGCTGAAGGTTCTTTCGTTCTTCATGATGACAGGGATCTTCTTGACGCTGTTAATTCTTCCGGATGTTGGAGGATCTCTCCAACGAAGAAAAGAGGGGTACACCACAGGTGCTACTTTGGACCGAGAGGCGGCCGAGCGAGATTCGACCGCTCGATTAGTGAGGCATTTACTCACAAGTTTACCCGTTTGGGCGGAACCAGCTGATGGTCATCACTTTGCTTACCCCACTGGCAGTACCAACGTCAACATGTATCTGAGTATCTATCCTGTCATAGAATTACTGCACGCACAAACTAGCACTCTGCATTTGCTGCACTACAAAGTCACTGAGGGCCAATCCAGAGTTCTGACGTCATATTACACTACGACACGGATTTAATGCTAGTCAACCTGACCACCAGCGGGAGAAGGGAGACATTCTCGCTCGATGCATAGCACTGACAGCTGGCGCTGAGACGTGCCATTTACAACCAGCACATGCGATAGATCCTCCAGGATAATAGCCTCTTGTATTTCGATAGGGAGCTGGTCCAATACTTTTTCTTTTCCCTTGCTCTTTGGACCGGGGTTCGTTGCGCCCGACGCGCGAATTCAACGGTGCACTGACGAACGAAGTCTCGGCGATGAATGGCGAATCTTTGCCTGTGATCGAACGTGAATAACGCCACCGGGTGGCCAAAGGCCGTGACTGAGTCACCTACCTTTTCCCCGGTTTTCACGCGAATTATGCACAAGAGCGTCGGTCTCTTCGTCGACGTCGTCACTCAACCGTCTGTTCCGCCTGGCAGACGCGATTGTCCCCGTGATATACAACCACTAGTGTGAGGTTGTCCTTTCGTGGTGGATGTGCCCTAGGAGCGTATGGGTCCATGTTGGTCGAAGGCCTAATTGAAGATTCTGTATGTGGCCTGTGCAACGCCCATTGAAAACGGCGTCTCAGCGAAATTACTGCTCAAGATTCAAGAACCTTCAACGACTTCCTTACTTGGCTTGACGCGAGTACAGACATTCCTTCCTCCTTATAGTCTGACCTCAAGTTGTCTCAGGACAACGCGTCCGGAGCTTCCAACAGGTCTCCGTCGCTGCTCTCACAGTGTGGCCATTTAAATTCGCACGATGCAGCTAGCCATATTAACATCTCAGTCTTAGAGACACCTAACCGAATAGGTCAGGTTACCAGATTCGCTGATAAAGAACGCTGTTTGATGCTCTCTGCCTCACTTCGTTGATAGGCTTACATTCCGAGGCCGAACAACTTGAAGAACCTGTCACCTGATGGTGCGTTTCCGAGTGGCTGGCTGGTGATAACCTGTTACAACCCGAGTTAACCAGCTCTTCGTCTGTAGGATTATTTTGGGACATTGGCTAACCACCATGCTCCGTATTCTGATCTCTCCGACGGAGTTCACTGCCTCATGCCCAGTCGCATTAATCGGATCGATCTTATCGCCACTGCGACCATTGTGTGAGCACATAAGAGAACCGCTCACTTATTTCCCGATGCTGCAGATCATCGGCTACACCCATTGGCTTTGTCATTGCAGTCCCAGTACACGTCTAATCGAAGAGGAATCAAAAGGTGAGCGGAGAAAACGATGCATATCTGAACGTGAGCATCTATGACTCAAGCTCAGGCTCGAAAAATGATTACTATCCAAATACTCTGACGGTAACAAAAATGCATGCATCAGTCTGTGCTCGTTGTTTGGAAGAAAATACGCACTCTTCGTGGAACTGGAAGGCGCCCACGGCCTTCTTCGAGTCTACACCATACATCCTCGCAGCACCAGATACGTCTCTGCCAAGGCCAGCGGGACCAGAGACAGCCACGAATACACCATGCGTACCACCCTCGTTTTTCATGGACGTCACAAGCTCGTCAAGCTGTTTCTTGATAGGCGGACGCCCAGGAGTAAGGGTCATGCCAGGTGGGAGGGCATATCCTTCAAATGGACG
>QFES01011140.1:0-13924 GCA_003316375.1 Tylopilus plumbeoviolaceoides | reverse complement strand
AAGTTGGCCACCCCTTCGCCAAGTGGTGCTAGTGCCCCTGCTAACCTCCTTCACCAAGGGAGGGCTTGGCAGGTTTAACGTCCGGCTTCCAACCACCACTCACAGTCAGAAAGCTTCGCTTGTCTTTACTAGGCAGTTCATAGCTTGGTCTGTGCACCTTTCATTCCAGTATTTAAACCCATGTACATTACGAGTTACATCAGTCTTATCCACTTGTTTACCTCTCGCTCTAGGCTTGAGTGTGAATTAAGGGTACCGCTCTATCTCTACTCTCATCTACTTGCTTCGGACTTGACGATTAGTCTTGAAGCTTCGAACACTGGTTAAATGTTGTTGTCTTGCCCTCAAGTGTCATGACTTAAGTCTAGGTCGTTACACTTGGATAAGACTACCTACTTGAGCGCAAGACGTTGCCTCAAAAGATTTTACTCTATTCGTGAAGAATCGATATTCACCCCCTCGAAATGATACATCAGAAGAATTGCCCGGAATCAGGTTGAAAGATACTTGATAGTAAGCAATGATGTCGGATCCCTTCAACATGGATGATCTCAAAGCAGCATTGATCAATGCTATGAAAGAAGGTATGAAGTCTGAAGAAACAAAAAAGAAGATTGCTGAGCCAGGCAAATGGGATGGGGACAAGAAGAAGTTCCGTCTATGGTGGACAAAGATACATCTCTGGGTTTCCACTCAGACATGGAAATCCGACAAAGTGCTGGCCACGGCGGTACTACTTCACCTCGAAGGAAAGGCAGAATCCTTTGCCCAGCTAACGATGGAGAAATACCTTGACAAAGAGACAAGGAAGTTTAAGGTAGAAGGAACCGATAACTACTTGGAGTATGGAGATGCAGCTTGGCCACGATGGGCAGTGCTACAGGAGGAGATCACAGATTTCTTCCAGATCAAAACTCTCAAATACCAATTGTATCAGGAGTTAAAAGCGCTTCGACAAGGATCGATGCTCACCACAGACTTCCTCCAAAAGTTCGACATTCTTAAAAGAGAAGCAAAGGTATCAGATGGAGAAGCAATGCACTTGCTTAAACAGGCGGTTAGGTTCTTCACTTATCAACAGGTTTCCCTTCACTGTAAAATTGATGAAGACGATTACGACGATTTATACCGACAATACAACAGCTATGGGAAAACATTAGAAATCATGAGGAGCGAGAAGCAGCTAGGGCAGCCCAGACCCAAAAGCACTACCGAGGACAATATTGTCCTTCCCAGGCACAGGCAAGCCAAGGTCAGCTGAGGTTTACACCTACAGGAACACAGCCTGGCCACAGAGCTCCAATGGAGATCAGAATGCAGTATGCCAGTGATACCTGTACTTGCTACAACTGCAGAGAAGTAGGGCATATCGCCAGAAACTGCAAGAAGCCGAAGAAGGTAAATGCAAAGTCCTTGGATCTTGCTCAAGGACAACCACAGGCAGCTGCCGGCACAGGATATGCCTCACACAATGCTGCTTATGTAACAGCAGAAGCAGAAGCCTACTGGCAAGACAAGCTTGTGGTTGAGGCTAAACAGTAGGAGGCTTTAAAAGCCCAGTGATTGTGAACGAAGAGGGTGTTCATGATCTAGAAGAATATACTGACAATGATTTTCCTGTATGCACGATAGGCTCTATTTTCGGGGCATCTTTCAGTGAAAGTGTGGCATTCAAAGATGTGCTTAATTCCCCTATGACTAACTGCTCCACAGGAATATCATCACAAACCCTAACCCCAACATTCCAAGACAATTCACCATCCAAACGAGTTTGTGATTCAGAACACCCACCGGATGGAAATCAGCAAGACTCAGTGCTCTACTTGATTCAGGAGCATCCAACTCATTCATTGATTTGGACTTTTGCAAAAATAACAATCTCATCCTCAGCGAATTAGCTAATTCTGTTATAGTCACAAATGCCGATGGTTCTGAAGAAGTCATAGGCAACATTACACATCAAATGACTTCTTTTATTAGACATTCAAGGGCATTCAGAATATGCCAATTTCTATGTCACTATCTTAGGAATGCACTCACTCTTCATAGGATATGATTGGCTAGAACACCATAACCCAAAAATTGACTGGGTTAAGAAGGAACTAACATTTTCTAGATGCACTAGTCGATGCAGATTACATCAACAAGATTGACTACCTTCCTCGATGTTCCAGAGAGCAATCGAAGAAGGACTCAAGGAAAAAGTACCTGTTCAATATCATGATTACCTTGACATCTTTTCACAGAATAAATTGGAATAAATGCCAATCAGGAAACCATGGGATCATGCTATTGATCTCAAATCTGACTTCAAACCAAGAAAAGGTCGCATCATTCCCCTTTCTGATACTGACATGGAAGAAGTTAGGACATTTATTGAAAAAAAACTCAAAAAAGGATATATTCAACCTTCTAAATCGCCTCAAACGTCACCTGTATTCTTTATTCACAAGAAAGATGGTAAAAAACAAATGCTCATTGATTACTGATATATCAATGATGGAACCATCAAAAATGCTTATCCCTTACCATTAATCCCTTAACTAATAGATCGACTCAAAGGAGCAGATCTCTTCATCACTATGGATCTTCAATGGGGATATAACAACATCCACATCAAGGAAGGAGATGAATGTCAGTTCCTATGAACCATTGGTGATGTATTTCAGAATGACAAATTCACTGTCTACTTTCCAACAGATGATGAACGACGTCTTCAATGATATGTACACCATCGTGATCATCTTTATGGACGACTGCAATATCTTCACCAAGGGAAGACCAACAGAAAAACACTGGAAGATTGTCAAAGAAGTCCTCCAACGCTTACGGGAAAATGATCTTTATGTCAAACCCAAGAAATGTCACTTTGAACAAAAGAAAGTTGACTTCCTCAGAATGGTCATTTTAAAAGAAGGTATTGAAATGCAAAAATCCAAAGTGGTTGGCATTTTCGACTGGCCAACCCCGACCAGACTCAAACAAGTACAAGGTTTCCTTGGCTTTTGCAATTACTATTGGTGTTTTATTGCCAATTTCGCTAACATTGCTAGACCTTCGAACGACCTTACAAAAAAAGACGCACCCTTTATATGGGGGTCAAATCAAGAAAAGGCATTCAACAATCTAAAAGAATGCTTTACCAAAGCACCTCTCCTTGCATACCCATATCAAGAAAAAGAAATGTGAGTAGAAACTGATGCTAGCGGCATCACTACTGGAGGAGTATTATCAGTCAAAGGAGAAGACGGTTTGTGGAGGCCAACTGCATTTATCTCTCACTCTTTTGATAGCACAGAGCAAAACTATCTGATCTATGACAAGGAGCTCTTGGCTGTCATTTGAGCTCTCAAAGAGTGGCACCACTATCTTATTGGAAGAGTTTCCTTTGAGATCTGGACAGATCACAAAAACCTCGAATATTGGCGAAAGCCAGAAACTTTATCCCCTAGACAAGCCCGCTGGCATGCACTCCTTCAAGAATTCAATTATATGATGTGTTACAAGCCAGGAATGACCAATGGAAGGGCAGATGCCCTGTCAAGGAGACCAGACCATGGTGATGCGGTTACCAACCACAATACTAACATTACCATTTTTCCAGAAATTCTCGAAGCAAATAATATTTCCTTATCATTATCCTTTTATGATGAACTAACCATTGAATCACAAAAGATCTCAGGAGACATAGAAGGTTTTACCTTCAATGATGAGGAAAAAATATTCAGAAACAACTCCAGAAAAGTCTTCGTTCCTCCTTCCTTATGAACTAGGCTATTAACCTTATGTCATGATTCTCCTATTGCTGGTCATCCCAGCCAGGCAAGAACCATTCATCTCCTCTCATGATATTTCACATGGCCCAGCATCACAAAAGATGCCAAACTCTATGTAAATTCCTGTCAGATGTGCGCCCTCACGAAGGGTAAGCAAAAGGCACCTGCAGGAAAACTTATTCCCCTCCCCAATCCCAAACACCCATGGGAAGACATTTCCATTGATTTCATTACAGGACTTCCTATCTCATCTTCATTTGATTCCATTTGCGTTATTGTAGACAGGTTCTCTAAAGAAGTGGTCTTTGTACCTTGAGTCAAAACCACATCTTCCAAGGACTTAGCCCGTATCTTCCAAGTCAGAGACAATGTTTGGTGCATACATGGACTCCCTCTTACTATAGTTTTGGGTTGCGAACCTCAGTTTGTTTCAGATTTCACTTCTGAACTTTGTAAACTCCTCGGGATCAAGCAATGGCTCTCCACGGCTTACCATCCTCAAACCGACAGCCAAACTGAAAGGATCAATTGAGATCTTGAACAATACCTCCATGCTTATGTGGCAAAGAAGCAAGAAACTTGGGCAGAATGGATCAAATTAGCCCAATTTCAGCACAATAATGCCCTCACTTCTGCCACTGGCACCATTCCTTTCGCTATCACCCAAAATTATCACCCCCATTTAGGTTTTGAAGGAAATTCCAAGTCTGCAGCCAGAGAATTTGGAAAAGAGGCTGGGAAAGCTCACATGGAGATTAAAGAAGCTCTCAAGGCTACCCAAAAAAGGATGAAACATTCCGCAGAACAGAAGTGAAGTGAAGCCCCGGATTACATCGTCGGAGACCAAGTATGGCTTTCCATGGAACATCTCAAACTCCCTTATACCACACGGAAATTAACTCAAAAATGGATTGGACCTTATACCATCACAAAGGTCCTACCTAACGCCATCACATTACACCTTCCTAAATCCATTCATATCCACCCTATAGTCAACATTTCCCATGTAAAGCCCTATTGAGAAGTTCTAGATGGACAACCAACCCTACGACCTGACCTGATCGTAATCACAGAAGAGGGACACGAGGAATATGAAGTCGAATCAATAGTGGCATCACAAATGAAAGGACGGCAACTCCAGTATCTCGTACACTGGAAAAGATGGGACAAAACGGATCATATGTAGGAGCCACTAGCTAATTTGGCTAATGCAGAAAAGGCAACCACCAAATTCCATAAGAAGAATCCATCTTCTCCCAGAAAAATCCATGGAATCTCCATATCCGACTTCACCACCCTTTTCCATGATTACTCTATAGATACCAAAACACGTTTTCATGCCACACGTTTGGACTTCAAAGGAGATATATAATCCTTAAAACACCCTCGACTTCACCAGCATCTTTCCCTCGCCAACATGTCTCTCATCGTCCTCTTTGTCTGCACCACCATTGCCTTCATCTCTACCCTGATCTACATTCTCGCCCATGCCATCACCATCTGCGCCTCCAATCTGGTTCAAGAGGCTGCTCATATGCAAACTCCCATCCTCGTCTCACTGTCTCCATCTTCACAGCATTGACTGCACATAGCTGTGTATGCAGCATTGCTCATCTTTACTAGGCAGTTCATAGCTTGGTCTGTGCACCTTTCATTCCAGTATTTAAACCCATGTACATTACGAGTTACATCAGTCTTATCCACTTGTTTACCTCTCACTCTAGGCTTGAGTGTGAATTAAGGGTACCGCTCTATCTCTACTCTCATCTACTTGCTTCGGACTTGATGATTAGTCTTGAAGCTTCGAACACTGGTTAAACATTGTTGTCTTGCCCTCAAGTGTCACAACTTAAGTCTAGGTTGTTACAATGGAGGCAAATGACCTCCCTTACATACTTGGATGCTAGTCCAGTCACACAAACTGTCATGTTTATGGGCACCAAATGTACTATTGATGTGAGGCGGCACAAGACCATCCAAAAGTAGTTGTGTCCCTCACTCAGTGGAAATGGTGCCATGAAATCCATAGCAATTGATTCCCATGGTCGTTTTGGGATTGGTTGTAACAACCTAAGCTTTTTGAGTCGTGACACTCGAGGGCAAGACAACGATAACCAATGTTCAAAGCTTCAAGACTAGTCATCAAGTCTAAAGTGAGTAGATGAGAGTGAGAGTGGTACCCTTAATTCACACTCAAGCCTAGAGCGAGAGGTAAACAAATGGATAAGACTGGTGTTACTTGTAATGTACATGGGTTTAAATACTGGAACAAAAGGTGCACAGACCAGGCTATAAACTGCCTAGTAAAAACGAGCGATGCTACGTGTGTAGCTATGTGCAGTTGAGGCTATATGAATATAAGTAGAAACAGAAAAGTGGAGTCATAGCGTATCCAATGGGAAAAGGTGAATGAAATCGTACAATGGGTTAGCCAATTGGAAAGTGAAAAAGAGGTAAAATCGTAATATTGGTAGGCTGTGTAGCAACCCCTGGGGTAATTGATTTGAGCCCTTAGTGGCTTGACAGGTCAGGCATGACCAACAGAACTTATTGATCTCCTGGCCAATTTTAGGTCACAAGTACCATCTGCAAACATAATCCACTGTTCTTAGGGCGCCAAAGTGCCCCAGAGTCTTGTGACTCTGATCAATAATCATGGTGACTATTGTGTTGCCCTTTGAACTTTGCATGGGGGAGACATAGGACCTTCTTCTCCCTGTGACTCTTTGTGAGGATTAAATTATCCTTTACTGAGAAGAGCAAGAAATGGCTTAGGTTAGCCAACATTTTTGCATAGAAGGGCTCCTTTAGGTACCTTTCCTTGATTGCCTTGAGGAGATCAGGTTGACTCCCACACTGTACTGAAGGGACTTGAGATGTCCCAGCGGATTCAAGAACTGTAGGATCCTCCCTCACATTTGTGTGGGGAGTCTCCTCAGCTGTCCTTTCCACCACTGAGGCCATTTCTTGCACTTCCAGTATTCTGGCTTCTGGCTTCTCCACAAGCCTTCTACTCTTTCAAGAAGCTATTTCCTCAATGGCCATCACTCTTAGCTCTTGCCAATGATCTTTTTGTAGATCATCCCCTTCTGGGTTGAGGTGGATATCCACATTCGCTCAGTCAATTTCCTCATCAAGGGAGTTGTCTCCCTCCTCTCTCTTGTAATATCAAGACAGGCAATCTGCCATGTGGTTCTCAGACCCCTTGGCGTAGACCAGCATCATATTGAATTGCGACATATAATCCACCCAGTGTACTTGCCTGCTGGATAGCTTCTGCTATGTCTGGAGGTAGCTGAGGGCCTCATGATTGGTAATGATTGTAAATTTGAACCTGAGGAGTTTATCCTCCCATTTGAGCAAAGCCTCAATGATTGCGAGGGTCTTCTGCTCAAATGTGCGGTAATTCTGTTGAGCGTCACTCAACTTCTTTGACATGAAGCCTGCTGGGTGACATGTTTGCCAATCGGGCCCTTGCCCATACAGCACACCTACCCCATACAGGGAAGCATTGCACACGAGCCATATAGGCTCTTCTTTGCTTGGGTTAATTGGCTTGAGCATTGGGTATTTGCATGCCAGATCCTTAATCATCTGGAAACATTGATCATGAACTTCCCTCCACTTGAACAGGTGTCCATTTCTTTGGATTCCCATCAGAGGCATAGCATATGCCAAGACTTCTGGCAGGAACTGTGCCACATATTCAACAAGGCCCATGAAGTGTTGTACTTTGTTCAAGGATCTTGGGGTCCTCCAGTTACAGGTCTTGGACATTTTGTCCTTATTGGTGTGTACACCCTTTTCGTCAATGAGATGACCAAGGCAATCTAGCCTCTGCACATAGAGATGATTGCACTTCTCCTTTTCCAGGAAGAAGTCTGCTTTCTTGAGGATCTTGAATGTGATCCAGAGGTGATGCTTATGGTCCTCCAAGGTATTGCTGAAGACGAATATATCATTGAGGTAGACATATACAAAGCATCCAATGTGATCTCTAAAGATCACAGTCATCAGATGTTGAAACGTCACTGGGGCATTGCAGTCCCCTTGCTGCATGACTTGGCTGATAAAGGTCCCATAGGCTGTTGAGAAGGCCGTTTTCCAAATGTCTCCTGGTTCTATCCAGACCTGTTTATACACATTCGACAGGTCAATTTTCGAGCAATATCTCACTCTGGCTACATCCATGTGGATTTGATCTTGATTCGGGAATGGTGTCACATCTTTGACTGTGTTGTCATTCCTCTTTTAACAGTCAATGACTGTCCTCAGCTTCCTGTTCTTCTTCAGGATGCAGAGCATTCAAGTTGGAGCAGCCTGTGAGATGCTCTTCATGAACCACCACTCTGCATCAGTGTACAGTCAGATTTTATCTGACAATTGTTGTTTCAGTGCATCAGCGCATCAGGGGAGGTGATAAGCATACTGCTTGCCCTCTTCAATCAGCGGGATGCAATGATTAACTTCCCGCATTGGAGGAAGTCTTGGGACCATTCCTCTGAGTTGTTGCCTATATTTTCAGAACCACTATTCCCTTAGTTGAGGTATATCCTCATCAGACAGGCCCTTATCCTTGGGTGTCTGGTGCATACTCATAGCAGCTAAGTGCTGCATTTTTTGGGTCTGGGTATCTGGTACTCTGATTCCTTCCCTCTGTGAGCCCTCATGAGGTCATTTAGACCATGTAGGGCTTGACTGTCAATGATCACGAGAAGAGGGTCAAACCAGACATTTGACCAGTTTGTCCTTCTCTGACAAGGTGATAGTAATGTTGCCAATGTGAATACTTAGGTTTGCAAAGTTAATGACTGCATTGTGTTCCCTGAGGAAGGGTATCCCCAGGATGTGTTGAGCAGAGCATGTGTCTGTGAGGGAAGGCCACCAGACTTACCTGGGTGGTGTGAGATGAGCACAGATGATGGGAGTGAGACAGAGAACTTCTTCTATTATATCAGGGAGGCTTCCCTGGTATATATACTGTACACTAAGTGTCTAAGTGATTCCCCAGAGGATAGGCGAAGACCTTGCAGTATCTGCATGCCTTATTACATAAGGTCTGGACTATGTCCGGCACGGATGTACTGGGTCCGGTGCAGTGCGTTGCGGAGTCCAGTGTGGACTAACTCTGGACTATCATGGACTATGTCTGAATGTCCTTCGTACTACTACTAGTCTAGTTAGGGTGTATGTACTAGGTACCCTACTTATCTATTCAACAGGATGCAGTCATAATGGTCAATGTTTGCAATATCAAAATATATATGGGAGGTTTTACTCCCAAATTGAATGTTTGAAGGGCCCCCATGGGTTATCTTTGAATGGCTTCCGATGTAGCCCAGCTGCAGCATTAGCTGCTGTTCCAAGGGGAATATCCTCATCCCTGTGACCTTAGCAAACACTGGGCTCATGAAGTTACTGGTACTTCCAGTGTCAATCATTATGTAGGCAGAACATCTGCTGATCTTTGCTTCGATCATTGTGCACTTGCACAACTGCAGGGTGATTCTTGGTCATGTATCCATAGTGGGCTTAACCACACATTGCATACCTAGATGCATGGGGGTTCTCCCTCTGGTGCTCAATAGCTGCCATTTGAATCATGGGCTCTTCGCCTGGGTTATTCTGGTCAATTGTAACCAAGCCATGTGGTGTATTAACCACGATGTCATTGGAGAAGATATGAACATCACACAGGAGTGTAGGGAATAGCATGTTGTCTATTCATTGCAGCTCTTCTGCAATGAACCTGGGGTTTTGTACCCCATTCTGTGCAATGTTATGGGCATTGTCCCCTGCCCTCTCTGAGGCATTCTTAATCGCCTGGCTCATTTTAGCAGTATGTTCTGCAAGGGTATGCAGAGCATGCCAGACCCAATCTAGACCCATGCCCTGTCCTTGCATCTGGGCTCTGTCACATTTGTCCCATTCACAATCATACTTGCACTTAGCAAATTGTTCTGGTAGCAACTGAGCTACATTAAGTAAGGGGTTATCCTCAATGGCACTCTTGGTGATGTGCTTGATGCATTGTTGACATTCGTCACACTCATCCTTGTGGAGGGGTCTGTAGGTTTTAGACCATATCCACTTCCATTCGCTAAGGGGAATGCTCTCCTCACTAACCCCCAGCATACCAGTTGCCATTGTAACATTAGGAGTGTCCAGTGCTCTTGAGGTTGATCCCCCTGATTCTTGGGCTAATGTCTCAATGGTGCCATCATGGCTGATATGCATCTTTCCATGAGGCATGGATATTTCCACCAAGTCAATGTTGATATTGACACCTGCTTGTTGCTTGCACAGAGCACGAAGTTTCTGGACAAGCTTTGCAAGTCCATGTTGGATGGTAATGCCATCCTTGTCCAGGCATTGACATGATCTTCTTGATGAGCAAAACATGCTCAGTATCCATATGACAGATGTAATATCCTATCATTTGGGCAGCAGTCTGCAACTGCTCTTTGGTTGTTCCTAAGGGGGTTTCCTTCATTAGTTTCCCAATGTTGATTCCTCAACAGAATTCCTTTTGTGCAAGTTTAGTTGGGGTGTTGACCACTGCCTCAACCGATGAGTTCGGGTTGCTCATTGTGGACATGATATGATTGTTGTGGGTGTCACATTCCCCACATTCCCTTATATGTATAGGGCCAAACTTGCAGGACCAGCACCAATCCTCCAATGCGGGAGGTTCTTCCCTGCACATCATAGCACACCTGATGACTTCATCATCACTGTTTTCATTGGACAATTCTTCATCCTGGCATATGGCGCCAAGGTAGGCGACTGGTTTGTTGTCTTCCCTGACTTCATACTCATCGGGGGAAGCAGTTAGTTCGATGATTTCATTGTCGTCCCCTGTTTCCTCCTGAGGAATGGTATTCGGAGAATCCTCTCCTCCAGTCTGAGGCTCTCTGCCTCCCTGGCCTTCTGGAGAGCCTTCTCCCTCACTCTGCATTTTTGCCACAAACAAGTGATGTTTCTGGTGTGGGCCTTGGCCCTTGTTTTTGTTGGAACAATCAGGGGCCATATGGCCCTCCTTTCTGCAATCAAAACAATGGATCCCCTTCAGGAATCCACATGCCTTTGGTTTATATACCAACTTAAATTCCAGGGCCTTCCCCTGATCCTGATTGGGTTTTGGCATGAATGCATGCCCAGGGTTGCAGAACCTCATCTTATTCCTATAGAGGGTATTACCCTTCCTGAAGAACTTAGGTTTTTCCCCCAAGTCCTTCAGGGAGTGTTTATGATCCTTGTCATGTTTATGTGAGCTGCCACCCTGTTGTTGGCACTGCTTGTTTGATTTGTTCCATGAGGATTTACCTCCATAGTGCTGCTTAGCATGATTATGGAGGTCCATAGCCTTATTGGCAGTCTCGACCTTCTGGACCTCGTCCAGGATCTCCCTCATTGTGGAATGCTCAGCCAATATACCATGGGCCTTGAACATCATCTCAACTACAGATGATGGTAGTCCAAGGAGGAATTTCCTCTGGAATGAGTAATTATCAGGTGGTTGCACCATGCAGCTAGCTCAGTGTCTTACATAGTTTGCTATAAAAGGTGAGCATGCCCTTCGCATGACTGTATCTCACACAGTGTAAGAAAGATAGTCAGTGTGGGAAGTGAGTATAACTCGTCCCAGGGGTTCTGAAGAGGAAAGAAGAGAGAGGGTTTGCTCCAAACCTTTCTCGAGCACGAGCAAGAGAATCCAGAGCACGGGAAACATGGAACAGATGTCCAGAATGGAACTGGATAACATGGAAGCAGACCTGGAAGTGGACCCAGAAACAGATGCAGAAGACAAAGAAGATGAAGGAAAAGGAGGGGAGAAATGACTTGGAGATGATCCTGCACATGGGCAGGTGACCTTAGACCACAAGAAGATAGTCTATTCATAGCTAGACAAGCTCTTTAAGTAGAATGTAGCTATTGGAAATACTACATGAAAACTTCCAGGAACCCTATCATCCCTGTCAGACATGAAGGAAAATAAAGAGGGCTGCCTCTATGGTATGGCAGTGACAATGATGCAGGCCTAGAGCCCTGGCATGCAATGTCTGAAGTGATATGAACAATGGCAGTGAGTCCAGATGATCCAGCCATGGAAACACAGAACAGAAATGGAATGGAAACAAACAGATTGGACAGATTGGACACAGATTGACACAGATTGATGTGGGACAGCAATCCAGAAAGCTGTGAAAGAGGGGGTTTCAACTATAGAAAATGATGAACTCCTACAGCAGTCATACTGGTTGGCCATGTGCTGGGTGGATGCTTCATGCACAAACCACCTGAAGAGCTTGCAAATGAGCTTCTCAAATGTACAATCATGGACTACATGATCAGGAGATGCAACCTCCTGGTCATACCATTGCAAGGCCATGTCCTTCAGGAATAATCCTGTATAGAGGACACAATCATCCTCACGGTCTGGACCCATGATCTTAAAGGTCCTATAGTACCTGAGTATTTGACTAACCCAGTTGTCAAATTTCTCGAGGTCATCTTGACCTTTGTACTTTCCAGGTTTGGGTGGGCTCATCACATTTACCTCAGGACCAACTGGTCCAGTCGCATAACCAACTTGCTCCCTGATGCAGTCAATGTACTGCTGTTGCATGTGATCAACATATTGCATGTTTCCAAGGGTTTGTTCCCTGAGATACTGGCAATTGGGGTGTCCGCCCCCAAAAGGACCTTGTCCTGGTCCTCTGTCTAGGTCATCAGGATTGTCAGGGTCTCCATTCCGAGGAGGTCCTTCACCAGGAGGGCCACCCCTAGGAGGTCCATTGCCTCCAATCTCATTGAAGAGACCACCACCTTGGTTATGGAACTGGATTATGGGGATGGGATCCTCTAACTCATTATCATCAGGGTTTGTTCCATCCAAGCTATCCCTATCAGGAGAGTCCCCTCCTGGAGCTGCCACTCTGCCATTTGTATCTCGGTGAAGAATTTCCTTGCCTCAGTCATGTCCAAATATGTGTCAAAGGATATCTGGGTTCTGCCCAAACAAATAAGCAGCGCAGTTTAGCATGTTGGAAGCTAATCCCTCAGGATGATGCCTGTCCCTTGTACAGATCCGTTGGGGATTCTGAGGAGTTTCTCCTCATTCAAGTTTGATCAGGTGATTACTCACACCGACCTCGCTGCTAGCCGGGGAGGTCCTACTGATCTCCTCATTTATGGCCATGCGGAAGTGGTTGATCATGTGGGCTTGAGCATGTCCAGGCTTGATACCACTGTAAGAAAGATAGTCAGTGTGGGATACGAGTATAACTTGTCCCAGGGGTTCTGAAGAGGATAGAAGAGAGAGGGTTTGCTTCCAAACCTATCTCGAGCGTGTGCAAGAGAATCTGGAGTGCGGGAAACACAGAAACGGAAGTCTGGATGCGGACATGGAAACCTGGAAATGGATCGGAAAGATGAAGGAAAAGGGGAAGGGAAACAACTTGGAGATGAACCTGCATACGGGCAGGTGACCTTCAGACTGCAAGAAGATGGTTTATTCCTAGCTAGACATGCTCTTAAGTAGAATGTAGCTATTGGAAATGCTACATGAAAACTTCCAGGGACCCTGTCATCCCTGTCAGATGTGAAGGAAAATAAAGAGGGCCGCCTTTATGGTACGGCAGTGACAGCGGCAAAGGCCTAGAGCCCCAGCGCGCGATGTCCGAAGTGATATGAACAGCGGTAATAAGTCCGGACGACCCGGACGCGGAAACCCAGAACAGAAACAGAACAGAAACAGAACAGAAACAGAACAGAAACAGAACAGAAACAGAACGGATACGAACAGTGACCTGCACGCAATGAAATACGTGCGGAAGTCATGAAGAGTCCAAATTTCCCAAGGAACCAACCACCTGATCTTCTTGATAATATAGGGACAAGTAGCTCCCAATGTGACCTAATTATCCCAATTTTCCCAGATTTTTCCAGATTTTTTTCATTGAGATATCAATGAATCTTCATCCATTGATACTATGTATATTGTTATCTTACCTAACTACACTAATCTGTGGTTAATGCTAATCCAAGGCTGCACAGTACTAAAAACCTATTCATGGTATTGCTTAGAGTGCTGCCCAATTGCCACTCAAGCATAGCATTGAGCAGGTAAGGCAAACCAGCTCCAA
>QFES01011018.1:0-11526 GCA_003316375.1 Tylopilus plumbeoviolaceoides | reverse complement strand
GCTGATAATGTCGAGAGGGGTGGCAGACCTGGGCTCAGTTCCTTCGTTCCCGTAATAAATGGCGCCGGTTATGAGGTTTGATCTGCTCTCAATGAGAACGATGGTATTTGCTGGGCAGCACAACTGGATCGTTCGGTGAAGAAAGCCAACGGCGAGTCGTAAATGGAACGTGGCCCCCGGCTTTCATGTGGACGATCAGCTGAAGCGCAAGTTGTACGCGTTAGCGCTCGGTGGAAGGAGTGAAACTTTGCACGAACTGACATTTTCGGGTTGCCCGGCATACTCCCCCCGGAGATCGATTTCTAAGGAGCAGTGGAGATATTTTTGGACAGTGATCTCAGGTGTGAGATGCAAAAGAACCAGAGGCCAAGTGATCTTGGGGGTGCTTTCGACCCCCATAACCCCAAAAGCCATACTATGGTAGGTACACGTCGAACGGTGGTTGGGATCAATCAAGCAATGGCATACCTCCTTGAGTAACTTCATCCTGGCGTAATGGGGACAGCCAAAGTCCACCGTCAGACCTGCTTCAATAGGAATGCACCCTCGCGCAGTACCTACCCGTAAAACTATTGCCTTCTTGGCACAAAAGTTGCAATATTGTCCGTCTGGAATCAGCACTGGGCCTGGATTTTCTGTCGAAATTGCAGGTAGGTGGGTATGGTCGATCGATCGAAGCGAGGAGTGGCCACGCTTGCCTTAGTCCATGGGGACGTCTTCCACTGCTCGGGGGTCTGGGGGTCATGCGCAGGGTTTCTGAATTCGTCCGATGACGTTGCCTTGCTGAACCCGAAGACGAGGCCGCCAAGGTGAGTCTTTTTGAACCTGTGGGATTTGGGCGGCATGATGGTGATGTGACACTGATTCAGACCCGTGTTCTCACGCTGTCGGGCCCTTTTGATCCCCCATTTAGTGTGGATAACCGGGAAAACAAATGTTTGTGTGTTTGTCTAATAGGTCACGCTCGGCTAGTGCGGTGTACCTACTATCTTTGGACGGGCGGTAGAATGGGTGAGCAAGTGTATTAATGCGTGGTCATGGTAACGAGGGAGACTACGAGGCAGAGGAGTGTGCGGGCAGCGCGAAGCGCTGACCGGCCCAGGACGGGAGTCGAGACCTGCCGGGTGGTGAGCTGCGTGGGCGGGTGGGACCATCGCAGGGAGCTTGGCGGTGTCGCGACTCGCGCGCTCGGGGCCTAGATGAGGTGAGCTGCGAGGAAGATGCCGGGGGCGGCATATTCGGGTGAGGTGAGGTGGGTGCAGCGAGACGAGGGACGACGAGGCCGAGGGGAGGAGAAACGAGCGAAGGTGGTGGCACGGAAGAGAGAGGGAAGTGCCGCTTCTACGCGTCGCTTGTCCGAAGACCTCCTGTCAGCCTCGTGCCTCGTTATGTCAGGGTGTCACAAGGCGTTGGGCTCAACCCTTGGCCATGAAACCCGGGATTCACCGAGAAATGCTGTGGCGGTCACCGCGTCATTTCGGAGTCTCGGCTATTTCTTTTTTCTCCGTTGGATATTTAAGGTGGGGTTGTGGCTTCGTCCCGTGTCCGCGTTAACTGCCAGGAGTCCCCTTTGTTTTGCCTCGCTGTATAGCAGATGCTATCCAGGGGTTCCGCGCTGACGCCACCCGCCCCACCGAGTCGGTAGGGCGTCAATCAGAGGTATCTGATGAGGTCCTCAGGCATGCGTGCACGTCTGTATTGGCCGTGTATTGCGTCCGCGTCAAGTGGACGTCGCAGAGCCTGAAGTCAGCTTGCTGGGGTCGCAATCTATCGCTATGAGGGCCGACCCTGGCCCTCTAGTGGTGAGCGGCCTCACACGGCAGTAAACGCATTTAAGAATGTCGATTGGATGAGCTCCCCATCCTGGATGCGTGCATGGCTTTGTCAGCCTTGTATTGCGTCCACGTCAAGTGGACGTCGCAAGGCCTGGGGTTCAGCTTGCTAAGGGCGGTCTTAATCCGAATCCCTGGAAAGGCCAAAGTGACCCAGCGCCGTGATGCTGCAAATGCCGAACTTCGAACAAGTTTGTGGAATCCCGGTGAGGACGGCAGACAGTTGCAGGCCCGAAGCTGAACACTGCAGCTTTCAGTGTCATTGTCTTGGGTACCGTTTATGCAAGTTCAGTGTAGCTTGAATATGCCTGAAATTCGCGGCCGGAACTGACGATGGATATTCTTGACTAGGAGCGTTCCCTGACGACGACCCTGTACTTGAGAGTCTTTGACTCCGGCCTTTAGTTATTATCGAAGGTTGATGTCGGTTTTCTTTGACTCTGCTCACAAGGAAAGGACAGCCTTGCAGGTTCCCCCATTTTCTATTGCAATACAGGGCACAATATTGACCTCGTCTTGCAACGCGCCCTCCGCGCCTCTCGTTCCAAATCTATATCTTGCAATACTCAGGCTGTACAAACCTGCTGCCAAGCTTGCAATATTCCAGCGGGCCGTGCAGCACTTCATCTTGCAAACTGAGGTTCCTTCCTAAGGACCTTTCTGGGTTCTAGCCCGCGCGCTCACACATAAAATGGCAAGGTTGCACCCCTTCATACCTTTCCCCCTTTGCATGGTCGTTGCGCATGACCCGCATTCTGAATGAGCTTCATGACATCCAAACACACACGGTCGACTGTGTGGACAAGGATGGCGATGACATACTGCCGCCCGACGCCGCATACTGCATTGGTCCATGTCGTTTCATCCCCATCCGCGTTGGAGAACAAGAATCCAAGGCGCGTGTGCACTTCATGCAGCTCCACATGCTCGCGCGATGACTCAATCACACGATCGTATTACCCGATGTGGGCAACAGCTGGATGAGCGCGCGTTCCGAATGGCCATTATGACGCGAACGAGTTGGCGGAGCGGAATCAGCTTCAGGCCGGTCATTGACTTCGATGTGTTTTCCAAGTGGACCCGCGGAAGATCGGAACCACCCAGCAGTTCTTTCATGTCATTGAAATCCGCGCACGAGGGCCGTCGTGAGTCGCCAAGTGTTCCAGGTGATCCAGAAGGCGCGCTTTTCACTGTTCAAAACGCAGGGATCGAGAATGGATTCTGTCTCGAAACAAAACTGGCTCAACTACGACCTCCCTTTCTAGAGACGGCGCTTTCCATCTCGTTTGATCCAGGCCGGCTCAAGACGGACCTGGGGTCAGCCTTGACTCGTCTCGCGCAGCTCTGGTCAGCCGGCATGATTTCCGATTTCGCCCTGGTCACAGAACCGCCATCCGAATATACGCATGGCCCACAAGAACGCTTCCCGTCCGTTGCTCTCCAACGTTTCCATCCTCCGTGGACGCGCGCTTTAACCTGCACTACACACAGGCCCTCTTACGACCTCTCAGACCGCCTTTCCAAGCACTTCGGTCCCTTTGTGCGCGTACACTGGCGCACGGAGACCGTCCCAGTACAAAACCTAGTCTAGTGTGCCGCCTCGTTGGTCAGCACGCTCCATTCGTTCCTCCAGGACGACATCAGGGGATATGGCACTGGCACGTCTGGCCCGCGACGGATGATCCTCGTCCGCTCGCTAGCACGGCGTTCGTCGACATGGTGCGTCTCCCAGCAGGCACCGGTCTCACGTCGAATGGCATTGCCTCGTTGGATGCGGACGGCGACTGGTTTCCGCTGGGTGATCACCGCTGGAGGAAAGCACGTTCAAGGCGCTCTAGCTCGAACACAGCGATTCGATCGACATACTTGCCGAGGCATTCCGACTGGGGGAGATCCCGAGGCTTGGAAGCTGGCAGATCTCACGGAGCAGCTTCGCCGTTATCAAACGTCAAAGGCAGGTGCGAAGTTAACGAAGCGCCGTTGAGCGACTCTGGGGTGTTTGAGGGCTTTAGAGAAGTTGGTGACTGTTCAAGCAGGGTGTTCCTCAGTGGTTCCGCGGAATGTCGCAAAACTAGGTTCATTATCGTCCGGTCAGCCGTTCACACCAAGTTAACAATTCAGTTCAATAAACCTGGTGCACAGTTCTTTCTCAAAACAAGCCATTGAGGCTCGACAGAAACGTTTGAAGCCGAGCGAGGTAAGGGTACGACCCGCAATGTCGTCGAACACTTTGGTAGCTAGTGGCGGTCTAAGCGTGTAGCGGAGGAGGGTGTGTAATACGACGAGATCGTTAAGAGATGAGAAGATAGTAAGCGAATATACATACGCGTTGGATGGACTAGCGGTATAGGGCTCATGCCTGTCCGAGACCTTAGAAACGACCCTTCGAACGCTTCAAAGCTTCATCATCCGAGGTGGTGGCCGCGAGTGAGCCCCCCGGCCAGTAAATCTTGAACGCTAGTAAAGACCATCTTGGAACGACGAAAACACACGTTTTTCGCCTCGACGTCTGTCCCTCTTACCGTGACTCTCCCAATCCAGAGATACCACGAAGCCTTTGCCGCGTGCATCCAACAATGGGCCGCCGTGTATCCCATCGATCAAACGGCGGTGGCAATCTTGGGGGTGAATTGCTCGGCGAGGTCGCGTTTGTTGGGTTGGATGTCGCGCGCGAGAAATTGCATGCCTCCCATTCGCGGAAGAGAATGGGTGGGGTGGGCGTTTGCCTATGCCTCGGAGAGGTTCAGAACAACGTATGTTGGGCGTATGTCATTCTAGTAACAGTATATACAAGTTACTGTACAGTTCAAGAGGAACTTACTAATCAGCAAACCAACCCTCCTCTGCACAGACTGTAGAGTCTGTAGTTTGGGTGACCTTTCTGTACAGAGTCAAATTTTGGCTGTGTGGGAAAAAGGTTGGTTTGCTGATGTGACTATCTCGGTCTCTACTCGGAGCTTCCTCGCTGGGGATAACATTCTTCGAAGTTGAAGTTGAACGGCTCTCCGGTTCCTCTTCACGCGGCCTTCGGCTACACAATGCGTTTTGCAGAATTCAATAAATTCGATATGTTATGATCCTATGCAAGCATACCAGGTAATCCAAGGTATGAGTACCTACTCGCCATTCCGGTTAACGACATGGTCCAGCATCCAGCGTCGTGAGCTGCCAAAATAGGCTCCACCGTCTGGCCGATCTATACCATTCCTGTTCACGTATGGAGGGTACCATGCCACTTTTGCTTCACCGGAGTTTGGGGGTGTCCCCAAAACCCTCCCTGACCATGACGTTTACGTCGCGGACATCACCATGAACGAATCCATCGCCATGTAGTCTGTTCAGCTGCTTGCGGATTTCTGACTTGGGAAGGCGACCAGTCAAGTCATCCAATGTTTTGTAACCGACGAGCTCGCCCATGACCGCCATAAACCAACCGCCTGGAATCCGTTCGAACCCTAGCAACCTGGGCGCGAAACTTAACTGTGCGCAACTACAATGAGCATCTTGCGAATAACGCCGGACGAATTTGAGACAGATTGGAACTTCAGGGCCCGAGTCTTCAACCAGCGTTCCAAAGAAAAGTCGCCCTTGACTCTTTCTCTGTAACGGAATGTTCTCTTGCTCTTGTCGGCCAGATGCGTGAATCTTGTGGGGTGTGGCAACAGCGAGGGGAGATGCACCGTGTTGGAAAGCCCATCGACAACTAAAACTTCGTAATATTGCCTCAGAGACCTGACACCTTTCCGAAATGCAGCCATGTGGTGTGCTGCATTGATCTGATTGTCGATATCGGTAGAATGATAGTTGAAGGCTAGTGGGGTTGAAAGAATTTGAACTCACCAGCAAAGACGACGTATGGTCCTGGTGAAAGAGCGGTCGGCATACCAAGGAATCGCAAAGAAAATTGAAGACTAACCGGAAAGAACTAAGAGAAAACAAGGCAGGAGAGATCCAGTGTTCAAGCGCCTGCGTTCTCGTCTGTTCTAGGTGGTACGCGGCAGCTTGGATGTATGGCTCTGAGACCGAGGCCACTGCCTCGTTCTTGAACTCTGCAATCGCGTAACGACATTCACCGACGGACATGTCACCACCCAACCGGTAGTCCTGAATTCCCTTCTTCGTGGTGATGCGAAGTCCAATTCCGTAGCTTGCGAGCAACTTGTTAACCCTATCAACTTGTTCGCTTTCGTTTTCATACAGCCCAGACATGGCATGCCACGAAAATGTTACCTTCTGCGGTTATCGAGTGAGTTTTGCAGTCGTCCAGGAACTGGCCAAACGCCGGATGTAAAAGCGACGCG
The DNA here is from genome assembly GCA_003316375.1 of Tylopilus plumbeoviolaceoides. NCBI lineage: Eukaryota > Fungi > Basidiomycota > Agaricomycetes > Boletales > Boletaceae > Tylopilus > Tylopilus plumbeoviolaceoides. Next base: position 5,393 of record QFES01011018.1, on the reverse strand, counting down.
GGAATCAGTTCTTCTTGGTCACGAGGACGGCCACAGCGTATCTGGGTCTTCAAATTTCGTTGCGATCCATGAGATGCTGAAGCATGCGAAGAATCAGAGGGTGCCTTTGCAGGACGACATTTGAGGAACTAATTCCGCGCCATTTTAATCGGATCCCCTTCGTAAGCCAGATCTTCTCCTGCGGTCATGTGGCTGGAAGCCGGGAGACGACGTTGAGCTTTGGGAATAGCTGTAGTCTAGATGTTAGTATAACTTAACGAGGCAAGACGTTCGCTTACGATTGGCGTCGGAAAGCTGGGTAGCAACACAACATCTCTGGGTCACAGGGATATCCGCAAAACAACGTTGGAGAACAGACCGTCCGTAAGACGTTTCACTGGTTTACTTTCACACATACGTTACCTTTCCTTTTTTGGACATTGCATGTGTCTACCCACACGACGCTCATTCCACTTCCCTCCAGTCTCGTACCACGTCGACTGGAGGTAAGCCACTTCACATAGTGCCTACTTACGTTCCTTACTCACCTATACACTGCATAACCTCTCCTACAGGTGAATACACAGCCTCGTACCACGTTGACTGGAGTGTAACCCCTCCTACAGACCACGTGTTCCAACAAACAATCGGATACCTTTTGTCTTCCGTTGAGGGGCTTGCCTTCATCCGTCTTGACCAGATACTATCCTTCAGTATCATATACGGCCTCATGCAAGCGGTGGGTACCTCACGAAGATCAACGCGACGATTTGCAAGTTGCTCTTTGAACGCCGAGATTATTTGGTTGGATTGGATTTGAAGCGAGCTGTCTTGTAAGATATCTCATCCTCGATACCAGTAGACGACCATCGGGTATGATGTGGATGTGGCGCTTAGGTGGCGATTACGGGAGCACCTCTGGTTACTCGTCCCCAATCTTCAAGAGTTCCCCATGCAACGAGAGAATGAATGTGCTGAGGTTTTCTTCATAGGGTCTGGGTAGGGGATCCTTGGGCTTGTAAAGATACGGAGTATCTGGATCCCCGTCGCGAAAAGCTACTGGCTTGTTCTTGATGGCTTCTTTGAGGGCCATGACATTCTTCGACCTAGAAATCTCCACCTCGAAGATCCCTCCGACACCTTGCGAACGGACCCAACAATTGAGCGCGAGCTTATCCGTGTGGCACGGGCAAGCTTCTAACAAATGGGGACGTGACGAAGCGTAAACAGGTGACGCGCGTAATTTGGCGGGTCACCTTGCTTGACAAGATTTCTGTCGCCCCTGTCTTACCGGATTTTGCCGTCCTTGTTGTTGCTGTAGCCAGGCCCGGCGCCACTTCTGTCGAGATGCCTCCTCCTGTCCCCGTCTTTACTCGCCAGCGCCATGTTGCCTCTTACTTACTGCCTCTCCTTATCCGTATGCTGATGGTACCGCGGATGTGTGTCGCACGACGTTGGAAAGCTGTATACATGTTTCGCGTAGTATTTATGGTTTTCGTGTGTCACGCCCTATCTCTCTCCACTATTGCAACGTTTTCTAGTTCAGCTCCGGAGGCCTCTCGTTCTCAGCAAGCAATTCTGCGCAGTGTCCTTTTTGAAAAAGTTTGCTGTCGAAATCTCGCAGCAATCGAATTGATGAACGTCCCGAGCTCCGAGACAGTGCAACGTAAAGGTTGAACAACGTCAACCCACCAGTGGGAGGTGTTGCGATGTCCACGATGATGGATGGAATTGTTTGGCCCCGTGCGCGATAATCTGTGAATGCATATGCTGCGATCATTGGAAACTGGCGTCGACGGACACTGCGAGTGATGGTTTTCCCTTCCGAAGACTTGCACTTGGTACGAAAAGTTTTCGATGTCGGCTCAACGGGGATCACCGTCTCTTCCAAGTCGTTGAGTTGCGTTGCTCTGGTTCGGTTGAGTTTGGCTAGGATGCACGGTGGGAGAAACTTGAGCTTGATGGTGGGCTTGATGGTTTCAATAATGGGTTCTTCTGGGTAGAGCAGTATATTGACAACCATACCATGCGCTCCGTTGGTGATGTCAAGGTCAGTTTCGACGTTTTGCGTGACCATGACTTTCACCCCAATGCTGATCTCCAGCATGTTTGGCAGGTCCTGCTTTCGTCGCTTTGAGTTGCGATCCGATTTGCCCGACCCCGGTAAGGCTACAGCATAGCGTTCATGGTTGGCCCTTGGTTGTGCCCTCAGCCTGGCACTGGAATATGACAGAGTGCGTGTTGTGCCCATGCTGCATCGCTCCATAGTCACCGAACAGCATGACGTGGCGCTATCAACGCAGCGTCTGTCCACAGGTCCGATGTTATCTCCGTTTCAAGACACTTTGGATTGGTGAGAAGAAGGGTGCGTAACATCCTTACACGGTGAGCCTGCACTTGACCGAGCCGAAGGTAGTGCAGAAGGTCTCGCCACCCTTCATCTACCATGCGCATCTGTTCTTTTAGAACGACGACCGCCATGCTCTCTTCGTAGATCAGCCGCCCTGTAATGTTACCTGGATTTCGCTGCGTCGGACCTGCGGGAAAACAGAGTGCACCTGTTTCGCCGCATATGACTGGAGGGAACTGAAAAAAATCGCCGGTATTGATGACGGAGATGCCGCCGAACGAATGCGGAGATGCCGGCTGCCCAACGACCATCTCTCCAATGCCTATGTTTCGAGAGAGCTTGGCGAGAAAGGTCTTGCTGGTCATCGATACCTCGCCAATGAAGAGGTACTTAATGTTTTTCCAGAATGCTTGTAGCTTCGCTTTGGTCTCCGAACTCATCGTCACCTCACTGTCTCGGCTTGAGGTCATGCCGATAGTGTGGGTTGTTTCGCCGTCAATCAGCGATGCTGCAACGCTGGTGTATGCTAACTTCAACAAAAGATGCTTGATTCCTCTGTGCGCAAAGTACTCTGTGACAGTCTGGATCACTTTGGATTTGCCGGTTCCGCCTTCGCCGTGAATTATTAACCGAAGGGGAGGGATCTTTTCGCCTGCAAGCGTTCTATCGAGGTGCCACGTAACGGTATCGTATGCCCGAAACTGGCCGTAACGCAATATTGAAGGGCCAATGGGTGTCAATGAAACTTCTGAGGTCTCGTATGAGGCCATGTAGCAGACGCTTGGCCCCTTGTTTACCATCGGCAGGAGACGTAGTAGCCGACCGACGTGTCCGCGATCACGGATATCAACATTGATGGTCTGCAAGACGCCAGTCTTGGATGCGGCACCCAGGTTCTGCTTGTTGACGTCCTCGCTCATCTGCTGCTTCCATGAAAGTAGATTTTGCACGCCCTTCTCCTTTGCATTCCTTGCACCGAGTTGCGGGGGCCGTGTCCCACAAGGTGCGTCATCAACAGTTCTAATCGCGTTGGGACTCAGAGGTTGGTCTGGATGCTCCTGTGACTCGGAGTTGAGATCGCTGAAGATTTTGACAATTTTGGCGGTCTCTACAGCCAAGCGACCATGCAGTTCCTCCCGAAATGGGACCTGAGAGGCGATGAGGTGTGCGAGACCCTGCTCCGACAAAGGCACGTCTGCGTTGGGCTCATTGTCTTCGGCCAAGTCGAGATCGCCAGGTGCTGCATCTGCGAAATCAGAGCCATGGGAGTTGAATGCTAGCTTGGTGGGTTGACGCTATGCCGCTGACTGACAGTCATGGAAGTACTGTATTCCGGATATGATATGAAGGGTGTGTTGGGAGGCCGTAGAGATGAAGTTTTCAAAGGCAGATGACCACGTCTGTGAAGGTAGCTTAAGATCTGCATTGATCGTTCTCCAAGGCTTGAGAAGTAGAAGCGTTGAAGCGCAGTAAAATTCGTGTCGGTCGGGGTCGTCACGACGTGGGAAATACTGACCGATGAAATGGGGAGGTTGTGGTGACGTGGTCCATGGACTATGCGCTGCTTGATTTTAGCCTTGGAATGGTCTGGGAGGTAAAGAACACGCTCGTGGCGAGGACGTCCACGCTGTCTTGGTGGGCGTAAAAGGTCGGATTGCTCTGCGTCCTCGCTCTGCTGACTTCTGGCATTACCGGCAGGTCCCTTATCTTTTGACTCAAGACCGATTTCGTAGGAGCCAGTGAAGAACCCGATAACATTACACTTAGACAGCGCGTCTCCTCGTAGTCTGTAGTCTGTCACTTGACACTTTGCTCCTGACCGATGACGACATCACAGTCAATGTCCGCAAAGTAGATGGTGGCATCGGCGGTGAAAAAGGAACGGCCGTATTCAGCTTGCGCCACCACGCAATGCCGTGCAAAGCACAGGGGCAGAGTGACGACCATCGACGAACATGACGAAGAGAAGGTGTAGACGTCTACACACTGGCAGAGGTCCGAGGTAGCAAATAGAGACCAACAAACAAAAACGCAAGCGACGGCCAGGAGGTCAGGACTGTCCGCCGTAGCAGTCCGACGTCCAACCTCGGGATTCCCCGCGGGAACCCACAGACAGGCTGGCATTGCTGGCACGAAACTGCACAGCATGTAAGTCTCCGATTATAGTGACTTATTCATTTATCGCGCGGTCGCGCGGACTACACTAACCCCTATCGCTCACGTGTCCGCGAGCCCTCCTACACGGTGCCCAGACTAGTACCGCGGGCGCTGGTACAAAATGGACGACGGTAGAAATACAAAAGGACAAAGTAGCCGAACGTTGGAAGCACAGGGTTCGACGCAATGATGTGAGTAAGGAAGGCTAAAGGTGGTTTGAAAGCCAAGTTTCGGCCAGCTGCTTGTAGCACTCCGTGATCTTCTTTGTCGCCAATTGCTTATACTTCAGCTTGCTTCGCCATTCTGTAGCTGTGCAGCAGGGGGCAGCGTCGCCGCTGCAGTGGGAACTGGCTGAGCTTCGGGCTAGGTACCAACGCTCTGCATCCGTTGACCAATAGCCGACGTTGAGCCCGCATGCATTCCAGGTAGATTCCTTAGGCCACCGCGAGACGTCGGCCGTTTGCTTGTTGGCGCCGGAGCCTGTGCTCAACGTAGGTAAGCCGCTAGCCCAGGCGCGCATGGCACTGCAATGTTCACCTTGGCGGAGCTTGTAGAGGCCGCATATAGCCCCCTCTTCTTCCGCGGCCAACTCGGACGCAAAATGAAGCCGGCAGTCGCTCAAGGCATTCCTGAATTGTTGGCCTTCTTTGCCAGCATGCTCCAGCCATGCTCTCACGAACTCCTTGCCGCCAATATACGCCAGAGCAACCCGTGCGACTATCCCTCCTTTCATGAGTGCGGCCTCGAGAATGGTCCTCTTTCTGCCAAGCAGGGCCACCAATTTCCCTGTATAGTCTTCATAATTTATGGGAGGGTGCAACGCCGGGTTTGCACAAAGAACCCCTAGCGGGAGTTCGGACGGAGCATTGTGAACGAGCCCAAAAGGAATCCCTCCCAGCACAAGTTC